>JABXWE010103503.1:0-63139 GCA_014611495.1 Limonius californicus | reverse complement strand
GGCTGCTATATAAATTAAAGTCCAAATTACCTGCACCATTTTACCAAGTATTGCAATCGTACCTAAGTAATAGGTATTTTATGGTTAAATATCAACAACAGATAACAGACCTACATTGCATACAATCAGGGGTACCTCAGGGTAGCGTCCTCGGGCCAACGCTGTACCCAATATACACCGCTGACGTCCCAGAAACCGTAAACACCATCATGACGACATTTGCAGATGATACTGCCATCATAGCTACAAGCAGGGAACCAGTATCCTCAACAGCGAAACTACAAACTGCTCTGAATAACCTACAAATATGGTTAACAAAATGGCGTATTAAAGCAAACGAAACCAAATCACAGCAAGTAACTTTTACTCTACGAAGACAGACATGCCCGAATGTTCCTCTAAATGGACAACCGCTACCCCAAGCTGATACAGCCAAATACCTAGGTATGCATCTCGACCGCCGATTAAACTGGAGACATCACATCTTCACCAAACGTAAGCAGTTAGGACTTAAGTACTCCAAACTCTACTGGTTACTAGGGAGAAATTCACAATTGACTCTAACCAATAAACTATTAGTGTACAAAGTGATACTTAAACCAGTGTGGACGTACGGAATCCAGCTGTGGGGTTCCGCGAGTACGTCAAACATTGAAATTTTGCAGCGCTTCCAATCGAAGACACTCAGAACTATTACACAAGCACCATGGTTCGAGACCAATGAAACTCTACACAACGAATTAAGTGTTCCGCGTGTGTTACAAGAAGCTAAGTGTTCGAGTGCCAAATATCTATCCCGCCTACAAATGCATCCAAACCCACTAGCTGTTAACCTCTTAGACAATAGTCAAAGAATACATCGCCTTAAACGTTGTGATCCTTTAGATATAGGTAATCGATAAAAATTAAGCTGCATGAGTATATACACTAATAATCATAAGGTTATTGTTCTGAATTAGATCTTTAATGTAAGATACTAACCACACGCTTGTTAATCATTAATTGTAATACCATTCGCTTATTGTCCCTGGATAGATTGTGAATTGTAGAAGAAATAAAAAAAAAAAAAAAACGTTTTCGGTTGTTTTTCCTGACTCATCGATGAATTCTGGCAAACAAATTGTTGTATACCATTCAGCGTTAACTGTTCTTCGATTCCCTAAAGGTGTGGTTGCGAGATGTCCAGTACAACCGAAGAAACAAGCAATGATTTTCTTGGAAGTACTTCATGGACGAACAACTTTTGTGGAATTCGGTTCAACTTCGAACACTCAAACAGTGGATTGTTGCTTAGTTTCCAGTTCATACGATTATATTCAAGTTTCGTCACCTGTCACAATGTTGTATACGGATCTTGCAGTTCCTCTGTCGAATATTTTGAGCATTGCCTTACACAATAAGCCTTTTTTTTAGCTTCGGTCAAATTATGCGGAATCCATCGAGAACAGATCTTTTTCATAGCTAAATGTTCATGCAGAATCGAATGTACTGCAATCTTCGATATACCTAAGGATGCCTCGACTCACTGTAAGTCACATGTCGATCTTCTTCAATGAGGTTGCGCACGGCATCGATGTTGTTTGGAATAACAACAAAATTTGGTCGACCTCTACGAAATTCATCACTGACGGATGAAATTCTGCAAACCAATTGTAAATAGTCTTTTCTGATGGTGCTTCATTACCAAAAATTGAACGAAGCGATTATATGCATTGTTGTTGAGCAAGGCCTTCACTAAAGTCGTAAAAAAATCATCCAACGAAAACCTTAACGTGAAATTTCCACTTTTTCACAAAATTGTTTTTATTCAACGCTCTCTTCTTCTTCTCTTCTTCTTTCAGCCATCATCTATCCATTTTTGGATGTAGGCTTCCCTAACCCTTCTCCAATTCTCCCTGTTTTCTGCCGTTCTCTTCCATGCAAATCCCTCGTGCCTCTTGACATCATCGATCCAGCGCATTTGTGGTCTGCCTCGCGCTCTTTTTCCTAGCCATGGGCGCCAGTTCTGTAGTGCGGCATTCCTACTACTGTCTTTTAAACGTGCATTGTGTCCCACAAACCTCCATTTTAGTGATGCTACTTGTCTTCGTATATCTGTAACTTTTGTTCTTTGTCTAATTCATGTGTTTCGCTTTTTATCTTTTAGACTAATATTCAGCATCCTTCTCTCCATAGCTCGTTGGCATATTGTTAATTTGTTATTCAACGCTCACTGAAAACAAATTACGTGGTCAGTTTGTAAGCTACCACTGTTTTCACAATAACAAATGTAAAATTTTACGAAAATAGTAATGAGACATCTCAATAGCGCCACCTACTGGTCGTTTGTAAAAATTTAAAAGGCTGCCCTCGTATCTGCTGATTTGAATGCGGTACTACAAGATGCGGCTAAAGTCCTCAACACTCTTACTGCATACAGAGGTGTTTCTATCCGGCATTAAACCAGATTTAATCAATGTTTTGCACAATAAAAATTGACTGTGCGAATTATGCCAAGTATTTGACAGATTTGTGCGAGAAACTCAACAAACATAATATGATATATGATATTATTGCTGACCATTTGGTATACTTGGAAAATGATTTTCAGGCATATTTCCTATCAGAACTAGACAATTAGATTAGATTAGTCAATTAAATTGTACCAAAAATCATATATCGTAGACATGGAAAAGGTTTTGCAGAACTTTCGTGTTAATCAAACGTCAAATTTTTAATGAAAAACACTTTTCGGCTGCTTTTTTAGTGTAATTTCTAATAATATCAAAATGAACGATGGCAGTTCTTCTACCGTCACTTACCACCTATTATGCTAATGGTAATTGCTGTGGTACCAGCAGTGACGAATGTTAAGTAACGATTTGAGTTTTTGTGAGATTCATCTCATGAATGGGCTACAACTAAAGTGACTTAAAATAAGTTAAAATGAACGTGTTCTGTAGTCACTGTAGCTATGTCGAAGAAGACCTTTTAACATGCGGTTTCATTTAACCCGTAGACAACATATTCAAGATTGATATAAACTAAAAAAGAAAACTGACAAGTGCCCAATCTAGTACAGAAATCCACACCAATTTATGATATAGGTTGACTTAATTTATTGAAATGTTTACACCTTAGTACAAAATACCCTTCATGAAGAACATAACGCACGCAACCTTGCTGTAAAGATTTATTTAATGTTCTTACCGTCAGAACAATGCAAAGATTCTGTTACTAATTTATTTTCCCGTATATTATAAGTATTGTCTTTTACATTAGCTGCAGTTCGCTTTCCAGCATTCGGGTAGACAACCCAAAGGGATCTCGGTGGGGCAGTGCGAATACGCGCTGTATGTTGAGATCACAGTGAAATGCGGTCCGATCGGCTGCGTGGTCGAACCCCGACTGATTTGACCTTATTTCACTTAGTTAAGTTTAGGGTGCATATTGCATGAATGGTTAGTATGTAAGCGACGCCCGCACCACCCTGAAATAATGCAAAAGCGGTTCCAGGGGGGGGGAACGGTAGTATAAATGAATGATAAAAAAAATATAGACGACCCAAAGACTCAGGAAGGACAGGGAAGCGAATATAGTGCTTCATTGATTGTAAAAGTTACATTTAATTTTTGATTGTTTAGGATCTACCTATCTATTTTAGAATCGTTACTAAATCTTTTTTTGGTACACTAATATCTCTCTATACGACCCCTTTTTTTACGACTTCTCGCTATAAGGCCTTGTGGAATTATGGCTAAGTTTCGATTGACACCCTACAATTTGTCGATGTACGGCCAAAAAGTCGAGAAATCTCCTGTGTACGTGCATACGAAATAAATGATTGAAGTGAAGGGTCGCGAAAAAGTTTATCTGATCCAAACGGGTCGCAAATGAAAAAAGTTCGAGAAGATCTGGTCTAATCGTCCTCAACACTTTCAAACGGTGGCAGTTTGTCGGCGTGTACAGTGGCAGTGGCAGTGCCAGGGCTGTTGCCAATTGTCGTTCAAAACGTCATCATTCAAAACACAAAGCAACACTCAATGTTTAAAATTAACCTTTCCCGTATCTGTTATCTGCTTTCGGTTTTTCGTGTGTTTTTATTTTCTCTCAGATGTGCAATAGATCTGTAACACCGTTTTTAATCTATCTACCTTTGCCTCCAAACAAAACATTTGGAAAACAATAATCTTCTTGAATTTTGCCACATCCGCAAAGCCAAATGTTACTAATATAGATATTTCGATTATATCTTCTGGTTCTATTTTTAAACTGCATAACCAATAGAAGCAGCCTCTCTCTCACACTATCCCTCTCTCTATCAATCTTTCTACCTCAATCTCTCCCTCTCTCTCAATCTCTCTCTCTCTCTCTAAAATATCCAAATTAGACAGGAGTCTACTTTATTGCTTTACAGCGAGTTTTCTTAGAGCTACACTGTGAAAAAGGTTCACTTAAAATATTGCTTATTTTATTCATCATGCGCGTTCGTTCGTTGCACTGACTTTAATTCAGAATCTACGTCAAAAATGCAACATCCCATTTTCCTCCTTCACCGTCTGGCATTTTTCTGCTGTCGGGAAAACACTTACGTCCACTTGTTTCGGTATGTACCATTATAAATGTAGTTATATTTGAGGTAATCGCTAATTATATGATGTTGCTAATAAAAATATGCTCACTTAACGTCTCACAACCGCCGTTGTAGACCTTACAAAGCTTTCAAACAATTTAAATAGGTTGCTAATTGTTTCTTGCCTTACTTCGTTGAAATCAGGTATTTACAAATTAAACTGTTCACAGTGTAACTATGTATACATAGGTCAAACAGTTAGAAATTTTGATACTAGATACAAAGAATACATACTTTCATATAAATGCAAATACCCAGAAAAAACACTTATTAGAACACAATCATATAATCATCAAATAATAACATTTTTACACTTCTGTGATGATAAACGTAAATTAGATATACGCGAGGGCTTTCAAATTCACAAGCGTACTTTAACAAATACACCTCTAACGAATGAGCAAATTGAGCTTATAGATTCCCCGCTACTGAAAGTTATGGAATAGAAGACCAGAGCCAAGTCCGAAATCAAATTCCAGTGTGCTGTTGCGCCAGCTATAGATGTTTACTGTATTAATTGCTTCTGAAAATGATCTATAAAATGTCGAAATATATAAACCATAAAATATTTCAATAACATCCTGCACACGGTTCTTGAGCAAAAAGTTCCTGAAAATCTGTGTAACCTAAGAAGCATGCTATTTACCTTCACATCATGTAAAAACTGAAATCTAATTATTCTAGTCTGTCTAAATATTTAAGTAGGTAGCCTAATAATTAGTGCAACTGTAACTGTTAATAGCCAGTGCAACTGGCTATTAAGTAATAGACTTAAGTGTAGATTATCAAACATCTTATACTCGTATTAGGCAGTTAAAAATACTTTATTTTAATCTAAACATTTAAACAGCATTTCTTTCCTTTTTAATTTTTTTTATGCAAAAGGCGGCCGTGGGCTAGAGGTTAGCGCGTCAGACTTCTACGCTGAAGGTCCTGGGTTCAATTCCCGGCACCGGAACATCGGATTTTTAACGGCCGTTCTCCCTCGCAAGGCAATGGCAAACCAGCAAGGTATTCTGCCTAGTAAATCTTCTCTGGAGTAGAAGTGTTTACACTTCCCGTGGTTCGGAGCCCACGTTAAACTGTAGGTCCTCTATGTCTGTGACACTGTAAAAACGCGCAACACAGGCATAGGAGAGAAGATAGCTACGTCTCGTAAGAGATAAAGCACTCTAAGAAGAAGATGCAAAATTACACGCCGTAGAAACATTTTTAATATACAAGCATTATCAATTGCATATTCATCTGAATGTAATGAACTGTTGCTAAAATGAGTGACTACATTCATGTCAGTGAAGAAGTAGATACACTTTTATTAATTACTTTGTTGGTTTCCTAAATATCCGCAATTTTTACCAGGAAAATCAATAGTTTCCTATGTTAATAGTCTGATTAAATAAAAATTTGTAGCTCCCTAAGTAATTAGTTTTTCTTCACTGAATTTTCAGTTTCGTGTAGGATTAACAAGGTTGTTCTACGTTCAGATAATGATGGCAATGATTAAATCCAATCCTGGAAGAAGTTTACGCTAGGTTGAATTTTACCCATGTAAACGTGAATTCTGTATTTTACTGTTTTGCAATTAGTAAGGGTGGTAGAGCTTAAAAAATTTAATTGCGCTCTAGTTGAGCAGAGACAAATGACTTCCTGATTTTCTTCAAGCTTTACAGCCCCCTTAAGCGAAAGGAACTAGATAACTAAGCGCCGGGAGCTCGGAGTCAGACGTAGATTTCAAAGCACTACTGGCGTTAATTTAGACTTTTATGGCTTCAGAAATAAGCCAGGGGCATTCGAGCAAGGGGTGAGTTGTATCCTAATCAGAATTTGTTGCCTTTCCTCATCCTAGTTTAATCCGAAAACAACGAACGGAGTGAATTCATGCTATTCACTGTGCATATTTGTGATGGATAAATAATATAAGATTGTCAATAATGTAAATGAAATGTAATCGTTAAAACGTTTTCTTGTCTCAACTGAGATTCTTTTTCGCCTCACTAGATTCCCGCTTTTACACAAATGCAAATCGCATAACTCACCATGGCAGACTCCTTCTTGCCCCAAATCAAACTCCCTCTCGTCCCAAGAGAGCGTCCTTCTTACTCTAATAGTGACCCTTTGTCACAATCATGTCTCACTCCAAAAAAGTTTCCTCTTGTACCATTGTAAATCACCTCCCGCTATACTTTTTCACACCCAAGGTAGACTGCGTATCATTCCAAAACAGGCTCGTTCTCTCCCCGAAACAGATTCTGCCATGTCTCAATAGCGACTGTATCTTATCCTAATAGACTCCCTCTCTCGGCCTAATAAGCGTCACTTCTTGTCCTAATTACTACACCCTCTTACTTCAAGGTAAACAACTTTTCACGCAAAGACAGGCTCCCGTTCATCTCAAACACTCGCTTCCCCCCTCCCCCCCCAAACAGACTCTGCCACGTCTAAATGGCGACTCTCTCTTATTCTAATAGATACCCTTCTCTTCCCAGTAAACGTCACTGTTTGTCCTAATTACTATCTCACCGCAAGACAAACACTTTCTCTTACTTTAAGGTAAATTCCTTTTTGCACAATGGCAGACTCCCGTTGATCCCAAAATATATATGCTCTTTATCCAAAACGGGCTATGTCACATACCAATAGTGACTTTCTTTTATTGCATCAGATACTCTTGCTCTTGCTAGTATATGCTTTTTCTGCCGCTAATAAATACCCGTTCTGACCGCACAACCAAGTCTCTCTCTTCTCAAGAGGAATTTTATAGCGCCCCTTTAGAGACCTCTTGAATCCTAATGCCGTTTTTTTCTCGTTCCCAAGTAGCCTGCGTCGCACCCCAAAGCATACTGCCGCTCCTCCCAAGAGAGACTCTTTTATTTCAATATATCCCCTTTCCCACCTCAGTTGCTATTTCTTACCCTAATAGGGACGCCTTTGGCCACAAGATAAACTTCATCTTGTCCCAACAAAGATTGCCCACATAAAAAACCCTTTTCGCCCCCAACACATATCTTCCATTGCTCCAAGGTAGACTTGTTGTCATTCGATGACACATATCCTCTGATTCCAAGAGAGACGTTCACCCGTACTCTTAGGTTTAATAGGTACCCTTTCTTGCATCAGCAAACGCCCCTTATTTCTCTAATAGAATCCATTTCTATCCCAAGATAGCCACTTTCTCATCCCAAGACAGACTTCCTCTCTTCCTATAACAAAAACACTCTCTCGCCGAAACACATTTTTTCTGTGCCAAAATCGATTACGTCTCGACACAAGAGATTCTCGCTTACGCCAACAGCGACCTTTTTCTTCAACTTTTTTCTCCCTAATATGTAGATTACTTTCTTATCCCTAGCCCTAGCCTGTCAGATTCTTTGTGTTTCCAAGGGAAATTATCTCTTATTTCAAGAGAGACCCTGTTTTACCGAAGTAGTAGCTCTGTCTTTCCTCCTACCAAGGGAGTATCCCTCAAAGAGATTTTTTCTCTCATCTTTTAAGAGACCCGTTATCGCACAAGCACAAACATTTTCTCCCTCTAATGTAGACTATTTCTCATTCCAAAGCTGACTCTCCATGCCCCAAGAGAATCCCTCTTATCTCCAGAGAAATTACGTTGGTTCGCTAAAGGACTCGTTCTTACGCTCGTAGAAAACCCCTCTTGTTACAAAACAGCCTTTCTCTTTTCTCAAAACGGACCCTTTTTCCCCAGAACGAGAGAATTCATCTAGGCTCTTTAAATCACTTTACACATTCAAATGTATGTAATAATCAAACTAAAAGTTTTTTTTTTCTGTAATTTCATTTGTGTGTTAAATTATTAAGTCGAAGTATCGTTGATTGAATGGGATTATGAAAAGCATTTTATAATCGAGGCTAGCGTAGGTTCAATTTATTTTTCTAATTATCCCTGAACGAAAATACTTCTCTTTTTAGATATCTCGGCAGTATGCGAGTTCTTCATTGATTTCCATTATAATGGGCTCGTTTCTTTTGTTTTATTTCATTTGCACCCGAATTATTTTTATTGCCGCGCTCCTGTTCGGCGTTCACGCTCATCATCTTAATTGAAATCCACCACATTCTCTCCGAGCCGTTTAGCATTTAGGGGTTCCTTTTGTGTACAGCTATAAAATTGCTTTTGGCTTCATTCTTGGTTACAGAATAATTAATAACATTTGCTTCTTGTTAGGAAGGTAGTATATCGTACCTTCATCTCCAGATTTGTAATGTTGGTAGATTAATGAGTGCAACGTTATTACAGAATTTTAAATAAATCAGTTGTTTAGTTAAGTACCTTATTTAAAATTGTAATTAGTTTTATTCGTGCAAGATGTCAAATAAAAATATAAATTTGACCCTTGACTATTTTCATGCTTACGAGCGACTTTTAAGTTTTTACAGAACCTAAGAAAGAAAAAAAGTATTTTTGGAACTAACTGTTTTATTGCTTTTCAAAATATTCGCCTTTAAGATTTATGCACCTTGCATGCGTTCAAACCAATTCTCGAAGCATTTTTTCCACTACGAAGTGAAGGCTTCAACAACTTCTTGTGGTGATGAAAATCGCTAACCACGCATTTTTTTGTAGACACTTGGGAACACAAAGAAGCCGTTAGGCAATAAATCAGGTGAATGCGGTCAATGAGACGTTAATTCGATGTTTTTCTCTTTCAAATAATCCATTGTGTGATGTGCTGTGTGAGAATTGGCATTGTCATGATGAAGAACGATGCGATGTTTTTGGTTGTTTTTCCTGATTTCGTCGATGTTAACTATTCTTCGATCCTCTAAAGAAATGGTTGCGACATGTCCAGTACAACCGAATCATTTTGTTGGAAGTGCTTCGTGAACGAACAACTTTTGTGGGATTCGGTTCATCTTGGAACACCCAAACACTGGATTGTTGCTTAGTTTCCAGCCGCTAAATGCCAAATGCTCAAAATTCCACACATTCACTTCTTGTCAGTAAGCAAGTCTATCCACAAATTCTCTTAAAACGCTATGAATGACACCTTCAGCAGTTTTTTAATTTCCTATCTAATATGATTTTTAAAGTCTATGATGTTTTGTGGTCTCGTGGAATAAACTTTTGACTAAATAGTTTCATAAACAAATAAACTAGGTGTGAAAGGTCAGCAGACTTAGCCGGCCACTCTATCGATCCTCGTCTACCGGTCCACCTTGCAGGAAAACTATGATTCCAAAAAGCTCAGACAGGACGCTCATAATATGGCGGTGCACCATCTTGCTGATACCAATGAGTATTATTTGGCACATCTGGATCATCTCGGTTTGGGCAAAGCATCGCAAGTTCTGGAATGTCATTTTGAAGAAACTGTAAATACCTTTCTCCAATAAGGTTTCTATGAAAAAAACAGGACCTGTTATTCTGGTGTCCACTGTTCCAGCCCAGACCTTTATTTTTTGTGATTGTTGGGTATGTATCTTAACCATCCAATGAAAATTTTCCCTACTCCAGTACTGTTCCATTTAAGAAAAAAAGTATCTTCATACTTAAAAAAGATGTGGTAATGCAAACGTTCAGAACCTTGAAGAAAATGCTGCATTATTTTGCAAAATTGCAGACGTTCTTCAGGATCATCTTCATTGAGCTCGCGAACCACTGTGGCTGACATCATTTTCTGTTGCAACTCGTCGTGCAACACAGGATATTATCGACTCCGAAAAGAATGTTGTTTTTTTACCTTCATTCGTCATTTTTAAACGACTATTTTTTGGAATATCTGTAATATTCGTCGTCTCCTTTTTTTTAATTCTTGTTGTTTTCTTGTATGGTTTTCACATCCGTATAAATTCAAATATCTATGCGTTTTGTGTCTGTTAAATGAGCCATAGCAGATTTATGAACCTATTTTGTAATTTCTAGGGTTGTAAGACACATAAACACGCGACACATAATCATAGGCTAGTTAAACACGGACAGTTAAACACGCCGACACTTAATCACACGGGCATTTAAACACATAGACATTTAAACACTGAGGCACATAATCACAAGGACATATAAACGCATAGTCACATTGTGTTTGAAGTGAATTCTTGTCTTACTTTTATATGAAAAAACATATAGGCATATTGCAGTTGATTGAAAACATGGTAATATATCAAATAAAAGTCGTTTCCGCAGAAGAAAAAGTACAAAAATCTTAACACCAGAGTAAAGCAAATAGTTGCAAGCTACGATCCGGCTAATAAAATTCTATATTTGAAAACCTTTGCTTACGTATTTTAATTTTTCTGTATATGTATTTTAATTTTAATTTTAATGTATGTAATATATTATGTATATAATTATTATTTATACTAATTAATTGCAATAAAACTCCATTTGCAATAATTTTTTTTATTTTGGTTTTACTACAGTTATATAGGAATTCAAACACAATGGTTTTATGCGCCAGTGGCACTGTGTGTTTATATGTCCCTGTGATTATGTGCCTCAGTGTTTAAATGTCCGTGTGATTAAGTGTCGGCGTGTTTAACTGTCCATGATTAAATGGCCTATGATTGTGTGTCGCACGTTTAAGTGTCCGGACTCGAATTTCTAGCAATGTTGGCCACGTAGATAACGGATCACAAGTGATCTGTATTTGTTTCCTGAAATGACTTTGTTCATCTTATTGCGTTACTACTGATACAATTTGTTTACAATGTGTTTGTAAACATTCAATGATTAATTGCTCACACATTTTCTTATGAAAGGTGTCAAAATGTCTACACAATTGAAGAATCTATCGAATTCGGCGAAAAATGAAAATGGTTTTTGGCGGGTTACTATCTTTCTAAGGCATTTTCTCGAAAACTACTGATCCGAATTTGGAACACTAGGAAGAGTTAAAATGAGAATCTAATGTCCTTTAAAATGATGTATTACTGGACTCCCTTTCCTATTCAAAATTTTAGGGGTGAAGCTCAACACCCGTAGTAGGTTCAAGTGACAAGTTGAAAATAAACGCAAAAAGTTTTCCCCTCAATACAAAAAAATTAACGGCTCGGAGCGATTTTTTAAAAAATGAGGATATGTATGAAAAATCGAACCTGTTTCGTTTTCATTGTCCCACCCTGTAGTTGCCCATTCAAAGTGGTTGATACAAGCCAATATATACATATCACGGCAACTGACACTATTACATTTTTTTGTAGTATAGAAATGGTTCTTATTTGATATCTTTTCCGATTTAATATATTCATATAAATTCCCTCTGCCGCTGTTTCTACGTTAGTAATCGTTTTGTGCTTTAATATCCTATAATTAATAAATTTACCACCGTTCTTAAAGACGTTGTAACGTGCGACTCCTTACGCCTAGTTGTTTTATATTTAATTTTCAAGATAGCGTTTTGGATTGCATACTTTATGCTTTTGGTTAATTCAATTTTGGCTTTGTTTGAAATTCGTTTCATCAATTCGTATATTTCCGGTTTAGGAAATGGCGATTAAATATTTCCGTGTGGCATTCATAATTTTCGAGTCTCATAGAAAGTGCACAAGTTCTAGGATTTTTTAGAAGTCGTTCTAAGGCTTGGCAAGTTTCCCAATGTAATTTTCAAGCCCACGATTGTGGAATTTTAGATATCGATAGTTTTCGCCAGGTTTACATATTTTAGTAAGCATGGAAACATCCAAGACCTGTTGTTTTATTTCTAAGTCATTTGAATTTATTTAGGCGAATACGATACGTACAAAGTTATCTATCGTCAATTAAAATAAAGCAGACCGTGGAGATATTTCGAAACGAGTGGAGTTTATCTTCCGCATGCAGAATACAGCCATTGCATCGCAGTTCGAACTATCAGCGGCGTTGATAATCATTACAGGTGTATCCGTTCCGACTATTTAATTTTTAAATAAATTTTTGGTTGTACGAGAGAGATTCGGAATACTGTAATTTCAACCAGAAAGGGGTCATCGGCAACATTATTCTTTATCTATTAATTGATGGTTGGATAATTAAGTTTTATAATTACTGTAATTTCAGTTCCAATCAAAATAAGTTTTGTTCTTGGTGTATATGTAATATAACGAAATTTAGTTTGTGCTTGTCAAATGGTCGACAATGTACAAAATATTTTATTTAGAACTCAACAATTAGGGGAAATATTAGGAAAAGTTTTGATTTTGATTAAGGTGCGTCGGTACCTAATACCTTAATTTAGGTATTTTTATCTGGGCATTTGGTTCGCGAGGCCTCGACAAACTTTGAATATTTGACGGGTTTGGTCGCATTTGTATGTGTCGGTTGAAAGCTGATGTAATGTTCATAAGTAATTTCGCACTATTGCGTTCCCTACTTTTGTTTTATATATTCAAGGGCGAAGGGTAATTTAAAACAAGTGGTGCCTAGGCTTATCTACCCTCCCTTTTTCGAGTGTAGCTGATCGAACCCTGTCCTTGATGCTTGAACCTAGCAAAGTGGATTTTAGTTGTCTGTATTTTTTCTTTTTTTTGTTCCTAGGCGTTACAACGTTTCAATGCGTCTAAATATTTTTCGGGCGATGGTCTTCTAGTTAGGTAGCACTTGGTGTATAAATTGCGGCATTCCGCATAATTCGCCAAAAAAACAAGAAATACGTTTCATTGTTATTGAAAGCATCTTAAAAATTTAATTAAATTGACAGCTCGGCTTAGTATTATTTTAAGTAGGCAACAGTACTTAATTTAAGTGTTCGGTTGCGTCAACCACTTTTAATGAAGGACAACTTAGCTGGCCCACCCCGTATATGTTAACATAATACCATTACTCTTCCTCACATACATTCTCGTTCCTGATTTCTCCTATTTTTTTGCACCAACCAATTAGCATTAACAGTGTATAAGCTACATTCAATTAAATAAACAATCACACGTCTTATTGTATCTTATTAATGCGAATAAGTTGTTAGTATTAAAATTGTTCTGCATTCAATTAAATTTAATTATAGATTGATTTGCTGATTACCATTATTTGCAACTAGCATCACAGAACACGTAGCACTGATTCTTCTTTTAATTAATTGCATTAGTTAATTTAATGTGCTGAAATCCTCTCAGTAGCTGGAAATAGAGATGTAATTAAAAGTATTAAATGTTCGTTATGCAAGTGTCTAATTACTGTGTTTTTTTTTCAGGTGAGTCCATTTTCCGTATTTTGAAAAGGATATATAAGGTAGGAAGTGTGAGAATTGAGAAACTATATAATAACTGAATATTCAAACAATTCAAATAATTCGACTATTAGAATCTTTTGTAATACATTACATATGGAGGTCGAGATTCTAGTCAGCAAAAAAGGCAATTTGCAATTTCGCCATAAAGTACGAATCTCAAAATTGTGGGAGTTACTAATACTGACAATTTAATAGAAAATATAAACCTATGAAATCTGAAAACTTCTTCCTTTTTACAACTTCTATATCGTGCTTTATTCTGTCCCAACACTATAAGGATACATTGAAGCTTATAATGTTTTGAGAATGTGTAGAGATCCAATTCCTGGTGATACCAACTTCAAGCTTCCTTTTTCCTGCTTTTAATAACTCTAGTAACGAATTGAATGCTACACTCAGGAGAGACTCGGAAATTTTTCTTCTATTCAAAGTGATTGAAGGCAATATGAAAAAGTCAAAGAGATTTTATGAACTCGTTTGGAGCAAGCAAAACCAAATTGACGGGTTTGATTAGGTCTTTTCAATATCGAACTATACACAAACCTTAAGGAATTGCAAATAAAAGCGTTTACATTTTATATGGTGTCGTAATTATGATAAACATCCGGATTAATTTTCCTTCAAAATTGCTAAAATATTGCAAAATGTGTAACTATCTTATTGAATATATGTATGTGTAAGCTGCCCAAAATGTGTACACAAACATATAGAATTTCAATAATTGCCTATCAACGATATCCATGGAGGTTATTAAATTGCAAAAACATATCAAAGTTACAATAAACCTTTATTTCTCTATTTCTTTGCAAAAGCAAATAAGGATGTATAGGGCTACTGCAATTTTTATTTGGAGGTACCACCCGCTCCTTTTAAAACTGAGCTGTTTTAAACAGTTCGGAAAGACTATTTAAACGGGTGGCGTATTGGTTTGGTAATTTAAAAAGTAATAAAATGTTTCCGAGAAACGGAATATCTGATTTCATTCAACTTGCTGCCTGTGTGTTTATTAATTGACATATAATATTATACGGAAATATTAGCAGTTAGTAGTATTTCCGTATAATTATATGTCGTTTATTATATATATATATATATATACATATTTATTAACAGATAATTAATATCTCGTAAGTTATTTGAAAATGAAATATGAGTTTTTGGGCTTTTTTAGGTCATCTGAATTAGCTGCTCTTTGTAATAAGTCAGTTTCATAATGTAACATCTACAACATGAGTAAAATATATTCGTGCTAAAGGGAAACACATTAATTTCCGTTTCCTGGGGGCTCAGAATTTGAAGTACACAAGACAAAAGATTGCCGGAAAATCGTAATTGTGCAGAAAAAACAAACAATTAAAAAAAGTACAAGAACAGTTAACAAACGAATATGGAAATTCGACCTTTAATTATAACAAAATGTAATATTTTCCCATAATTTTTGCCATCTGGATGTATAAAGAGTAATGGAAGTGACAATATTATTTTTGTGAATGCATGTTGCTATTTGGCAAAGATTGGTGTATATATATATAATTGAAAACTAAATTAAAATAGAAAGCTAGGAATTTTCACATGTTCTTAAAATACTTCATATCTTTTGAGACAGCACAACTAATTTATAATATACTATATATAATACTAACTGAACCTGTGGGCTACGCCGCACGGTGTGTTTGATTACATTGAAATAATATTAATAATTTAGTTCGGGACGTTAGGTGTATTGTGAATTACACAAATAATGGGCTTCATCAGAGAATACCTACCTAAAAAGGGAAGCTGCTTCATTTTCCTATCCCATATTATTAAAAAGTAAATAAGTATGCAGTATATATTTTTAATATATTTTAAAATATAAACAGTAATTCCATTATACCTTTAAATACAAAATTATCGGAATAAAATGAAAATATTTAGATTAAAGCTATAGAAATAATTATTCAAGCAAGTAATTTAAATTCGAAAGTGGAACTTTAATAACTCAATCTTGAGCTGAAAGTGAAAACGTAGCTGCTACTGCTTCCAGAACGTTAAATTCTCAAATTGTTGCTTTCGTTGTACTTCTGTTTTATAGCGTTTCGCTCTTAAAATACCTTTTCTTTGTTTGAAATTATGTATGCAGTATACTTCTTGATACGCAACAAAAAATAATATTCCATCGAATGGCAAATTGGTATTTTATTATGTCTATTCAACGATATTATTTATTATTTTATGGCGACAGAAAGTCTGTTGTTTAATTTTAACGACGCTGAAATGCTTATTATGTCACATTTAGTGCTTTATAATAATAGTTTACGGGTGATTTCATCAATAGTGTTAATTATTTCAGGAAGTATCCTAATCATTATATTAGCAAATAGGTAAGATATGATGAAATCCAGCTGAAGGGGCTACTAAAGTGGCTCAAAATAAGTTAAAATTAGTGTTTTTTATTGTCACTGTAGCTACGTACCAAGTTAACAAATTTGTTTTCTGGTGTAATACACGCATGGTCTTTTACTTTGGTTGCAGTTCGCTTTCCAGCGTTCAGGTTCGTCAGACCCAGGGCGGTCAGAAACAGATATAAGCGTTTATCGATGAAAAAGGTTACCTCCAATGTTTGATTGCCAGGTCGGTTTAGGATCCCTTTCATCAACAGCCTTCCCGTCCCACTGCTGGGCATCCGCCTCTTCTCTGCCACGTGTTTCTCCTCAGCGCTAAGGTAGAAACACGGGGGACCTACAGTTTAACGTCGAATCCGAACGACAGAAATTCCAGATAAAGTTTTTAGCATTAAGATCCCACGGTTACAAGCCGAATTGGGAAATTATGTGTGTTGGGTTGCAGACAAGATTTTTATAAATCTGCATAGTACGGCTTAGGTTTCAAATTCAAGCCAGAATCGACTAGGATCCCCTTAACTCTGTTTAAATACGTCCGAAATATGTGTTAATAACGTAAACAGTTATTATTTTAGAATACAATTTTGACCCATCAATATTCTCGGTATAAAATCTGGTGAGTGTAGCGTATAACAGGAATACAACAGGACCGTGTATTACGCAATTTTCTAGAGAGAAAAGATCTAAAACTGAGCATGTGAAAAATATCCAAATAAACACAAATCCATCTTATGTGGTGGAGGTATTTAGGTCTCTCTTGTATTGAACAGGTTTCGAGTAACGAAAATGTGGAGACAGGAAGAAGAATTACGTAATTAATGTCTAGATTACGTCGTACCAAGAAATTTTTTTTAATACATATGATTGCTTATTTACGATCTAATCTTACAATCTGAATAATAACGCTAATTCCGCTTAAGTCTTCTTGCACGTGATGGTCGGTTTGACAACTGCTCTATAAGGTCATTTCAGTGTCCTGCTAACTTTCGCTGGTTGTGTATGGGCTTTTCAGAGTAACGCTAGGTACTTTTATACCTGGATTGGGACCAGTGCAATATTTTCGTGTGAAAAGCCTTTGCCCAATCCCATAGTTGAATCCGATAGGTCCGTATAGACTTCAATATTACTTCGTATAGAAGTAGCTTGTTTGAGAAGGAAAGTTGAAATCGATTTCCAATTAACCGGAACATTTATTTGATTTTTATGGTGCTGATGCTGTTTCCTACTGGTTTTGATATGTGTGCTCCAGGTGAGTTTTTCATCGAGGTGCATCCCTAGATATTTTATTACGGTCTTTATCGGTTTTGGGATGTTGTTGAATCTAGTGTGTGGGCATACTGATTGTCTGTTTGTAAAGGTTATTTGTGTGGATTTTTCGTTGTTGACCATTATTCTCCATATGTTGGTCCATTCTTGTACTGAGTCGAGGTGGTGTTGTAGGTGTTCAGCTGCTACTTGTGCTATTTCACGGTCTGCTAGGATGCCGTATCATTTACGAATGTGGTTATTAGAATATTTTCTGTGGTTGGTGAATCAGAGTAATAGATCAGGCATAACAGTGGTCCCAGTACACTTCCCTGTGGGACTCCCGACATGGTTTGATGGTAGTCTGATACTTTATTACTTATCTTCACTTGGAAGGACAGCTTATCTAGGTAGGATTTTAGGACTGGATAGATCTAGCTTGGGCGGTATAGTTTCATCTCACATAACCGGTCGTTATGCCATACCTTGTCGAAGGCTTGACTTATGTCTAGGAATGCAGCCTCGCATACCTTTCTTGTCTAAAGGTTCTCCATTATTTGGGTGATGATCCGATGACTTTGATGTATTGTCGAATGGTAATTTCGAAATCCCAACTGATAGATAATATAGGATCATTCGGTGGAGATCCACTGTCGTCTTAATTCATTTAAATATAAGCCTTTCGAATAGCTTTGACATTAGGGGGCTTATTGGTCTGTAGGATGAAGATTGATTGGGTCGTTTTCTAGGCTTGGCAATCATTATAATCTGAGCGTACAACCATTATATTGTCTTAATATGCTGTTGTATATAGTGGTGGAGCACTACAGCCTTTCTTGGAAGGTTTCCTAATATTTCTCCTATTAGCAGGTCATAACCGAAAACTTTCCGAATATTTCGGTTTTTGATTTGCTGACGAACTTCATCCGAAGAGAATGGTGTGATCAGTAGGGATAGCTAACATGGGACGTGCAAAAGAGATTGGACTTCGTTGTCTTCGTTGTTTTTTTGGGGAAGTGGAGTCGTGAAAACGTTGGAAAGGTGTTCGACAAAAGTATCTGCGTTGTCTTTTTATCTGTTCTGGCCTAGTTATCATCAGATTTTCTAAATGGTGGGATTACTACGACCTATTAGCCTTTTGAATTTCTTTGTTGCCTTCTATATGGTGTTACCATCAGAAAAGAGTTTTAAGATATAATTTTTGAAGGATACATTGTGTGCTTCCAGTAATGTGTGATGCAGTTGCTAGCAAGTCTGTTATAGAAGGTTTTGTCTGTTTCTTGTTCTCTGCCACTTTTTTTTTAGCTTTAACTCTAATAACTAAACTAACATTTTCTTCCGGCTGGTTCTGGTTTTGGAAATAGTCCCAATCCGTATTTCTAGTAGAAAAATTTATGGGGGTTTCTTTAGTGATTATTGTTGTACTGATGGTGATAATAACTGGAGAGTGATCAGAAGATAGGTGTTGGATAGTTTCTGCTTTTACATATGCGTTTGCTACACCACTGGCGATTGCAAAATTGGCTAGTGATGCTTTCCGAGAAAATTTTGTAATGGTAATATATAAAAGTTATACTTATTGATACTTAAGCCTCAAAGTTTTTTGTTTGTTTTGATTGGGCGAGATCAAGGATGCGGATTTCCAAGCATTTTTGTGCACTGAAGCTCTTGGCTCTTGGCTCTTAGGCAACCTAACTATGAATTTTGCTTATTCGCAGTAGTAGCAACCTAGTAGTGATTTTTAACGTGTCACACATAGCAGTGACACGAGACGTACGGCTTTATTTCTTATCCTACATAAGATTTTCGTCCCTAGAAAAATCTCACCGACCTTGGGCGAAGTCGAACCTGGGTCCCTGGGATCTAAAGGCAAGTGCGCTAACCACTAGAAAACCGAGGCTGATAAGCTCCATATCTATATCATTGGTTACAAAAAAATGACAACGAATTGAAACGTATTTGTTTGAAGTCCTACTTTACGAATCAAATCTTGTTTTCTTTCTGAGCCAGAAGTAATAAAAAAAGGTTTTCTATTGTTTGTAGATTTTAAGGACATATTTTCATGTTTACGCTCCTGTCTGTAAACAAAGTCCTTGTTATTGAATACACCACAGTCTTGACAGTCGTGACATAATAAAAACCTATAAATCTATAGCTGGCGGCACATTAATAATCGAAAAATAGCCGAATAGCAATAAAGGTTGCTTCTATTTTCGCTCCTGAATGAGCTCCTCTTCCAGTTCATGATTATTTGTAGCCCAAAACAACGAAACCACAAAGCTGGCTTCTGCTTTTGAACTGTAGTATTCCCAGGCGCAAACTGCAACGATCCGGAGCTCCCGCGGGAGCAAATCTTTTGAGCGTAGTTCATTCCGCTACGCTAATCAAATGATCATTACTAGTGCCACTTTCACCGTAGTGCGCTTAGAGGCCCCCAGCTCCAAATCTAATAGACCAAATTGTGATACTTGAAGATCTTTTATGAATACCACGACTTCCTGTTATTAAATTCTTCGCTGATTATGTGTAATTACGGTGGCACTTAAGATTCATTCCAAGGAGTTTAATTAAAGCTCAAAAATTTCATATCCACGAACTTATTACGAGATCTAGTTGGCACAAACTTGCAAATAAAGTTAAATTTAATACCGGCACTACTAATTCATTAATGTATCATAAAAATGTCACATTGAGCAGATTTCGGTAACCAAGAACTTGGCACCAACTTTAAAGCTCCAAATTCAGACGCCCACCTCATATTTTACGCCTTAAAAAATGAAGTAAGAAAAACAAGGTAACCGTACGATTTATATGTTGTCCTTTAATTTTAACTCGCAATTAGGAAATTGAGAAATTCATTGCGGAAAATCCTGGCTAAAATATATCCCAATTTGTAAAATCCAAGCATTAACAAGAATCGACAGGAAGGTCAATACTACGAGAATCATATTTTGGAGTGATTCAATCTTAAGCAAGACTGTAGAAGTTCAAGTAAATGCAGGAGCGTTACTAAGAAAAATGCAAAGAGTAATCCCCCAAAAGAAATTTATTTAGAATAATATCGATTTAAGTAGTAGCTCTTCCTATTAAATATCAAGCTAATATTTTGAAATTTGGAATCTTAAAAAACGGTATATAAAAAAGATGCTAATTATGGTTTTATTAGCAAGAACAAATAAGAAAGTAACTGCCATAAGAATTATATAAAAGAATCTATAAAAACTTTAGAAAAGCTCTAACCACTACGATATTTAGAACACCTAAATACGGATTTCGGTAATTATGCTTCCATCTTCAGTAGGAACTAACTAAAGTAACTAGGCTGAGAAATACCTCTGGACAAAAGTCCTTCGCCAAGCCAACACTTCAAGTCCAATGCTAATAATCTAATAAACAAAGGCTTAATTACTAAATACCCGTTAGGGTTCGTTACGCCTAACCGGTTACCAAATTATTTTCAACAAATAAATAAATCTCGGTTAGGAATTGGCCCTCATAGCAATTTAATTCTTTTGCTGAAGACACTTCCTTTATTAGTTTAAATTTTCTAGTTTTATACCGTGTCCTGTCTCGTAAATATGTTGGGAAACACTTGATTTATAACCTATGATTTTTTAAGTGAGCTACATGTTCTCTAAACCGATTCTCAAAATTACGTTCAGTTTGCCCTATATATTTTCCATTACAATTAGAACAGCCAATTTCGTACATCCCCGACTTTTCCAAAGTTTTCACCTTGTCTTCAGGGTTCCCTCACAAATTCCGAATGTTGTTATTTGACAAAATGCGATTTTGGAATTAATTTGTTTGCATATTTTATCAAGGTCTTTGGTTAACGGATGGAATAGAATTTTGATGAAATTTCTGGTGTTTTCTTCAAAGTGAGAGCTTTGTAAAGTCGTGGAATTACACACTTAATCTTAACTTAACTTTTGTATTAAATTATCAATAAAGTATGGAGGGAAACCGTTGTAGGAAACAATATTTTTGATGTATCGATTTCGATTGGAAGGAAAGTAAGTAGTCTATGAACCGAAAAATTAAAAGTTGCCATTTTGTGTTGAAAACAATGATATGAATCATTCTTTATAAATTTGTTTATTTTCCTATAAACGTCTCCGATCAATTGTATAAAAGTCTAGAAATTAGTACCACGAACACAATGGCTGATGAATAGGAAACGACAGATAACAGTGACTAAAAGAAATCATGTTGAAAATAAGAATATAATAGAAGTCGGAAAACTACACAGAGGGAACGAAATATAAGAAAAATAAAATAACGAGAGAGGATTACGTTATTGGCAAAATTTATAAGAAATTTAATGCAACCTTTTTCCAGTAATATACAGGGAATTTTTCTTTTCAGTATACATTGCCTATGTATACTTTTAAAAAGAATGCGTCAATTACGGCTATTATGTAGGCGACCAACTATACCGACAACTAGAAGAAGCAAACGTCACTATAGTTGTGAATTATTTGAGTGTGAAGGTTATGTTGATGCAGTGTTTATATTAAATAGTAGTTCACCCTATATATAGGACGTAAATAATGACTTATTTGTTAAATACAAAAATCGACAGCGTGATGTTTCTGCAAGGTCTGTGAACATTGTACTTCCTTTGTACAACCAAATACATCAGCGGCAAGGTTGTGTAATGGTCAGCATAGGTGCCTTCCATTAACTAATGGGAATTGATTTATTAAATTTGGTAACTTAAGTATCATCCTCTTCTTCTTCTCTTATTCTTCTTCTTGAATAGGACTTTAGCCTATTTATCTCAACTTAATTACCTTGAGACGTTGATGTCCGGCAATGTTGCCATTGTTTACGCGGACTTCCATGCACTCATCATATTCTTGATTTTCTGCCTTGTGCGCATCCTACGATGCGTATTATACTAACAAGAATCTACAACAACGTTGATAATATATAGGTATTATTATTTAAAATCGCAATGAGGAAGTAGAATTGGTAACGAGAACAATAATTAAGAGTAGATGAAAATGATGAAGTTATAAGGAGAATGGATGAGAAAAAGTGAAACAGAGGGAAAAGGAGTGAGCGCGAAAGAGAAAGACAGATAGAGATTTAATACCGAAAGTGTATTAACCTTGGAATGTTCTACTGTGTTCGTGTCCAGAAAATATCAAGCGTTTTATTTAGAATTGGCAAGTAAATTGAGTAAAGAGGAAGATATTAGCTGGTATCACTATTTTTAGTAGGCCATGACGATATTATATGAAAAATAATGTGATTAATGCTACGCTTCAGCGACATATTATTACCCTACGATGTCACCGCCAAGTATTCATTCAAGTCTGACTTGACCTACAGATTCCAAAAGCCCCGAAAGAACCTTGCAAATGTTTATGTATGTGTATATGTGAGTTTATTTATGGCTGTCGCCGTCTCTCGATTTCTAATATAGCTTCTTGTACGTATTCTCGCCAGGTCCTAGCAGACGTTTCTCTTTTTCTCATTGTCATAATTTTTTGGCCCCCTGATTTTTTCCATATATTCCATACCATGAGTCGTTTTGTATACATTGTATCCAATATCGTTCTTCCTATCTCCACAATTTCTCTGACTGTTGCGTTCCTTACATGTTCAAGCCTCGATGTCCCATTACTTCTTCGGCGGAATTCCATCTCCAAAGCAATAGTCGCGTTTATTTAAGGTTCTGAGCCACATGTGCTGATGCTTTTTGCAGTTGTAAGGATGGTTGTTTTTGTTCTTTATGTTACCTCGTTATTCCATAACATTGGATTTAACTGGCGAATTGCTCGCGTTTCTTGAACGATTTTGTTGATTATGTCTTCTCTACTTTTGCGTTTGGATGATATCGTTAATATAGGTATTTCTAAGACTTGCAATGATTTATTATTGTTATTCCCAGGTCCAAGTCTTCTGCATTTTCTTCCCTAATCACCTAGCATTCCATTTTTGGACTGTTGTTTGTTGAACTCCATTTTTGTTACTCTTCTTGTAGGTGTTTTACCATGTAGCTAGAGACATCTTGGTCCGAGGCTATTATTACCAGGTCATCCGCGTGTACGGGCCGTAGTAAGGTGTAAAGTGCATTACCTATACAGGTAAGCCCATGCCGCTACACTTTTTCAATTTGAGAGCGTTTCTTCCATATAAACTTTAAACAACAGTGCCGCAGTGAACAACCCTGTCGTAGTCCTTTATCGACTTGAAAATCTTGTGACAGACGTACTTCACTATATTGCAACATCTACTATATAAATTTTAAACGGCAAATATTTTTATTATCGCAGCAAATATTTGGAAAGATACAAATTTTATTAACCTCCCAAAAGTCCGCCATTACCTACAGAGAAGACATGGAAAGTATATCGATGTTTCAAAAGACACCCAACAATAAAAAATTACTAGGTAACGAAAATACATAAACTTACATTTGGTTTGTTGTGTTAAATCAATCATTCCAGACTATAATTACAACCCGTTGGTAATGTTGTTTTAATATTATGATTGACTAATGTCTATATTTACTGGCACAATTATATTAACGAATGGTTTCGTGGAAATTATTTCATGATAATACATATAGGACCTTCACTAAAAGCACAACAAAATGTATCAATTCTTTAAACTACGGGTAAATTTATTTGAAAATAACGAAGGCGTGGTTTTTAAATTTAGTCGAGAGGATAAAACGATGGGAAGCAGCATGACTGAAAAGATATCCCCAAAATATACTAATCAAAACTTCCTGTACTATTATTCAAAATAATTTGATTTTGGACATTGCTAAAAATTGTTTATAGTAGGTAACTCAAACTATATTTTGAGAAGTTTTAGAAAGAAGGAAATGAGGAATAGTAACTTAATTGGTATGACTCATTATGAATTCAAAGCAATTTAAATGTACTTTCTGAGCGTCTTTAGTCCAGAATATAGGGTTAAAAATCATTGTATAACAAGTAGCATACAAGGCATAGTTTATTAACATATTCACTGCAAAGTTGATGCTGGATAATGCCTTGCCACTAGAAATAAGAACGAATGTTTCCATTACAATATTCTACTTTTCTTTTAATTTACTTATGACTATTTTCTTGGATACATTTTACATTTATGAGAAATATATATTTCCGTGTTTAGTTTTTACGTGGTAGTTCCTTTTGATTGATTGATTGTACGGGGAGGGTTGTTTTTGTCCTTTGACACTGCGGCCTTTTGGACTATTGTGCATCCCCTTGTGTCGCTAGTCCCTGTCAAATAAATCCGTCCCCTTTATCAGGTCTAGTAGTTTGTTGATCAAACTGGCTTCCGGTTGTATCCCGTTGGGATTAGTGCCCTCAAAGATTTGATATCTTCTACGAGCTAAGGCTTCGCATTGGAATACTATCTGGGAGGCTGTTTCCACTTCCTCGCCTCACAGCCTGCATATAGGATCTTCGTTAAATAGCCCTATGTTGTCGAGGTGTTGCCTGAAGTGCCAGTGTCGCGTTAGGAGTCTTGTCACTACTCCAGTTTGAGTCCTACTGAGTCGTAGCACTGTTTTGGTAAGCTTGTGGGGGGTGGTTGCCCATCATAGCTTTGCTTTGTCTTTGTCGAGGTAAGAGTCTCCAGTGTTCCAAATATTTGGTTGCCATCCATTCTTTAACTGCTCTTCTCACTGTCCGCTTAGTTAGACCGATAACGGGTTCAGACCCTGTGAACGGTGTTTCAGATCCTAGTTTTGCTAGTTTATCTGTGTTTTCATTTTCTTCTATGCCTCTGTGGCCTGGCACCCACACAGGTATTACCTTGTTAGTATTTGCCAGTGTTAGGAGATTACGAAGGCAGTTCCAGACAAGTTTTGACTTAATCTGGTTTGAATTGAGTGCTTTCAAAGCTGCCTGACTGTCAGAGTTGATAAGGATGGTTTTGTTTGTATAGCCCCTTCCTATGTTCTCTTCTATTGCTACTAAAATTACATAGGTTTCAGCTTGGAATATTGTGGCAGTTTGATCCAGAGATGGTGTTCGTGCATAAACCGTCTGCATACCATACTAAACTTCTATACAAGTATGGTGGTTCCCTTTGATCCCATTCTTCAGGGTTTATTCCTACTTCAAAGGGTTTGTGAAAAGAGTATTTTGTTAACATGTAGTCCGTTCCCATTTTAAATTTTGGGCCAAATACTACATTTATTATTTTGGAGTGTCCCTATGTGTGTTGGGTGTTTCTCCAATTACCCGTGCAGTTTAGGCGATTAGGCCATTACCTTTAGTAAAGACATGGAAAGTATATCTATGTTTCAAGATACAACCAACAATAAATATTACTACGTAAATCATACACATAAACTTCACATTTGGTTTGTTGTGTTAAATCAATCATTCGAGACTATAATTACAACCCGTTAGTAATGTTGTGACTAATGTTTATTTATATTTTTTGGTTCAATTATATTAACGAATAGTTTCGTGGAAATTATTTGATGATAATGGAAATATGATCTTTACTAAAAGCTCAACAAAATATATTAATTCTTTACACTACGGATAAATTTATTTGGAAATAACGAAGGCGTGATCTTTAAATTTAACAGAGAGGATAAAACGAAGGGAAAACTGCGTGAAAGAAAAGATATCCTCAAAATTTGCTAATCAATACATCCTGTACTATTATTCAAAATAATGTGATTTTGGACGTTGCTAAAAATTGTTTAAATAGTAAAATAGTAGGTAACGCAAACTATATTTTGAGAAGTTTTAGAAAGAAGGAAATAAGGAATAGTAACTCAATTGGTATGACTCATTATGCATTCAAAGCAATTTAAATTTATTCCTTTACTTTCTGAGCGAATTTAGTCCAGAATATAAGGTTAAAAATCATTGTATAACAAGTAACGTACAATGCATAGTTTATTAACATATTCACTGCAAAGTTTATACTGGATAATGTCTTGCCGCTAGAAATAATTTGCCGCTAGAAATAATAACCAATGTTTCCATTACAATATTCTACTTTTCGTCGAATTTACTTACCGTAAGATGGGGTCACTTTGATCAATTTCAAACTTATTTCGCCCATATCAGTTTTGTTTGTTTACAAATTTAAAGTTAAAAAATGCCAAACGATTAGTCTTGGTATGTAGAATACTAGTCTGTACTTGAAAATTGTAAATTTGGTAAAATGTTGAGTAAAAAAAATAAAAACATGCTGATCAACTTCATACTCGAAGGGGGGCCACTTTGATCACCTCCTGGAAATATGTTTAAAATGCACTAAACTAGTATAAAATGATCATATTCGCCCCATTTTGAAATCGATGTTGTAGTTTTTGAGATATAACAAAAATTGTTTCGGGGGCGGCATTGATCACCATCATATTAAATACACCTTATTGTTTAATGCATTTATTTCTATAAATAAAATACATATTCTGCATATAACAATATCAAAAATAAAAAGCAAACATAATTTCACAATATTAGGAACTAAAATATAATTCTTTGGATGTTGTTACATTGCACAAACTAATGTTAAACTCGCTTTGAATATTCTAGGACTGCAACTTTTCTTTCAAAGCTTATTGTGTTTTCATCTTTGTTTAGTGGCTTCGGCAACACGGCACAAATATCTGAAAATGGCACAGCCGATATATCCATGGGAACAAGTTTAAAAGTTGTCTTGTCTTCATCGGTTGATTTTAAACCCACAACTGTATATTCAGTTTCCGAAAATTGCGTCTGTATTTTACACACGGATTTATATGTTACTGAATTTCTTCTTCCGCCAATAAACTTGACCAGAACAAAGCGTCCCGGCACTAAAAGTTCTGGCTCTGGTTGCAAATATTCTATTTCCACGGGCGGAGTGAGATCTTCATTTTCAGAGGACTCGTGTGTTTAGGATTTCTTCGGCTTCATCTGAGCTGCTGCTATCTGCAGTAGTAACACTTTTTCCTGGTTTGACATTTATCCTATTCTTTTTCCGTTGCAGTTTTTGAGTGGTTTGCCCATAAAGATTTTCTCGTAACAATTCGGAGAGAGCATCTTCAACAAAAGGCCTCGGATCTTGGTGATGGGACGTTTCCGGAATTTTGTCGAAGACTTTGTTGGGGTTAAATGGGTGTATACCAGTTGCGCAGAACCCATTAATTACGTTTCGTTTTACTGCTGATCCTTGTTGGTCACCTGGATTAGCGTTGGATTGGGCTGCCACTTGGTCCATTTTTTATTGTATTGTGCTGTATTTGCATTGTATAAGTGTTCGCTTTTGTAAATTACGTAAGGCGGTAGCAACGTTCCGTCCGCAGTTCCACAAACCATAATCGTGGTGTTGCTTTTGGAATGATTTATAATCTTTTCTGAGTATTTTACAGCCCGCCGATATATAGCACGAGCTTTTCCGGGATCATCCTCAACGTTTCTTTCATCGTAGTTGAATATATTGGCAGCATTTATGCCTTCCAGTGTTTGCTCCAAATTTGCAAAATAGATTTCCAGAGTTTCCCTAGAAACAACTGCGCGACATTTGTTTATGTTACTGGCAAGGCGTTGAGCCACTTCCGTTTTGTGCCTTTTTAGCAGGCTTAGTGCCCAATCTTTGCCTGGGATATTATTTTTAGATTTGGTTACTACGTGCCCGCACTTATCCAAATACGCTTTTGCAAGCGTTCTTAAATCGAGTAAATTAAGTGGGAACCCCCAGTCGGAACACTTGACATCAGCATTTACAAGAGCAACTTCTTCTGCAGTTGATATTATAGATTGTCCACCAGCGTTACGTATATGTCTCCCATGAAATTTATTATTTAATGTTCCAAATGGGATCTTATATACGCGCGCTGCAGCCCTCATTGTTTGCCCATCAGCGATTCTTTGAACAGCTTCCTCAAGATGAGCTTCGGTGTAGTTTCTATAATTTCGAGTTCCGGGTTTCTTCTTATATGTCCGTACCATCTGAAGCCGAAAATTGCAAAAATTAGTTTAAAATGGCCTAAATTTTTTAAAATACGAACGAAGGGGTCACTTTGATCACCTCACCAATGGCGATAACATTCGCCCCGCAGTTGTGAACAAAGTGACCCCGTGACGCATTATCACCATTTTGAAACACACAATATTTTTTGTGGGATATTCTCTTATGGTTATGTTTTCTCAATACATGCATGATTAAGAATATATACTCAAAAATTATTTAAAAATAACACTCACCTTTGTGCATTCAAAGTTACAATAACGTTAGAAAAACGCCTCCAGTACACGGTTTTGTTTGGAACAATTTTCTACGGGTGTTTAGATACAAACAGATCACTCACACTCTACAGTGCATCCGAGGGTATATTAACTACCGAATGCAACCTTGGCGGTAATTTTAAAATTTACTAGCGCGTTGCTAGCACAATTTTCATTTGCGGTGGGGGCAACAATCAAAGTCGCCCCGTGATATCAAAGTCACCCCATTTTACGGTATGACTATTTTCTTAGATCCATTTTACATTTATAAGAAAAATATATTTCTGTATTTAATTTTTACGCAGTAGTTCCAAGAAAACCTTTCATACATTTTGGAAACCATTTTAATATTGCCTAAAGAGCCAAGGGTAGATATAGTATGACAAGATAAAAATTTAATAATAATTATGAATAATATTATTAATTTGTGAGATTGTACCTTCTCGGTTATATAGAAATTTCCTTTATAAATGAAGATTTATTGAAAATCTAAATCATGCCTAAGGGCTTGATCGGCGTCTTACCTGATCTTGTAAAGGAATATTTACACACCGTTCGGCCCTTGTCCCAAACTCGTGATCCGGTTGTAAAATACAGGATTAAATTGAGTGACAACAGCCGAGGAAACGACACAGATTCAATTCAAAATTCCGAACAGAAAGGGCTTGCAGGCAAATTTCCCTAGTGATTAGGAAACTGGAAGTAACAGAATCAGACATTGAAAACTTATTTTCCAACACTACTAAATCTACATTTGCGAGTGGACTTCCGAAGAGGCGACTGTCTATATCGAAAGTTAGGAGAGCGAATTCACAGGTGAGGGTCACGAGGGTCTAGCGAACGCTTCTGTAAAATCCTCAAGGAAATTCCAGATGCTGGATTTACTGAGATGTAATATTTTAAGTTTTGATTGGCACAAATCCAGATGCAATAAGCTTTTTTTTTCTCAAGAGCCAACGTGGCAACGCCTAGTGACAGACGTGAAAAAATCGGATCCTGTAGCGATGGATTGATTATTATTGCAAGCTGGCTGTTTGAGCTTTAATTAAAACAGAGAAGGCATAAAATTGCTAGTTTCCTAGTTACGGGATATTTAGGTTTTCACAGACAGTTTTCAATTTTGCTGACGGCTTAACAATATTTAATCATTCTTTGAGACAGGAAATAGCAAACCAAACAGAATTTTAATGAATAAATGCACAGGGTGTCCCGTTAGTACTGCGGCAGTCTTATAAATCCCAAAGTATAATATCAACTGTTTAACTTTCATCTGATTGTCGTTTTTTTTCTATGTCTGTTGATATCAAAGAGAGTTCTTCCTCCTTGGCACTTCGATCGTTTACAGAACTTTGGCCTGCTTCACTACAAGGTTTAGCTCCTTCCCAGTTTGAGCCTTGTTTCTCTATGGTCTTACTCCTAACTCATAATGTCTACCTCTACGTCTTCTGCAACATATATTATCAGGGCCTGATGTATATTCCTTATGTTTGTGATTCTATTATTAATATCTATTTTAATGTCTCCTCTTTCATCCATCGTTGCTTCTAGATATTAAATATTTCGCGATATTTAGATTATGTCATTACCGCATGTTATTTCCATTTATTTTGATCCTGTTTTTTTGGTGTTAATCTTCAGGTAATATTCGTTAATAGTACTTTTCCATACTTCTAACTTATTTTCCTGTTTCTTTTCTGTGTCCGCGAATACTTTGAGGTCATCCGCATACATTAACTTACTGATCGCTACTGGTTGACGTTTTAAAAATATTAAATAATATTATAAATAACCTTTATGATTATAAATAATCATACAATAACTGTTCGTAAGTTCTGATTATTAATACAGATCTTTGAACTGACGTTGCTCTACCTTTGGTACTTTTGTAGTAGTTGACAATTCTCTTCTGTAGGTCATTTAAATTAATTTATTCAGTATATTAAACTAATGGTTTAAAAATAGAGGGTTCAAATCAGGTGAATGTGCTATTAATCTTATCTAGCTTAGTCCCAATTGATCGTTACACACAATCGCTACATAAATAAGTAGTGACTCTGCTTGTAATATGTGCTGCTGCACCATCTCGTTGTAAGCGCCAATTACTCAGGAAAACGTCATTGAACAGATTAGCAGAAACATTTTGGAATTGATTAAATAGTTAGAGTTAGAATGAAATATTGCTGGTGAACTACGGTCAAATTAAACGATTCTCAAATAGTCCTTTGTTGGTTTAACAAACCGTGTGTGAATGTTCTATCAATTGTGGCAGTTTTGCAATTTACGTTATCGAAAACGGTGATTGGTTTGACCAAAAATGTTGCGCAAGGAAGCTTTCGTCATTGAATACAGGTGTTATACGTCTATCACACATGTAGTTTATTTTCTTTTACAAATTTATGAACAGAATTCCTCTAAATGTCGAATTCTATCTAAATTTTTCTTTTCGAGTCATATACTATAGTGGCAGAAATTTCTTGATTTGATCCTGCTTTTCATGACTCGGTTTCTTATGCGATGATAATTCACTAGCTGACGGTAATGTGTACCGAGTTGTCCTTAGAATATCTTTTCAAGAGTGATCCCAAGATAACGCTATCTTTAGAGCTCGCACACTTCGCTACCATTTTAGCTACATTTTTCATATTCAAAATAATATTTACATATAAATACTAAAACATTTGTGCTATGTAATTTACTTTAGATTAATAATAGCTGTAGAATAAATCGATTTATACAAATGTACAGTTTCTTTATATGAGGGTCTCAAAATATTCTTCTCCAAAACACATGGCATGGCCTTATCAGAAAGAGATTATACTGTACCACAACCCCAATAGCTCGCAGGTACTCACAGGAAGGGAACTGACTGCCACAACGCCAACTGGCACACTAAATGGAATTGGAGCTTCGCCACCTTGGCTCCAATGCCCTTCCCACAGTAGCGGATTCAAGATTTCGTGGATCGAAAAATATACCTCTTCCCAACTGAAGGGTTAATAGGGTCGTTAGTTACATAGTTGGGCTTACAAAACAAATTCCTTTCTCAGATGGGTCATTTGACACCCGCTCCCCACTTGCTCGCCACAACTTATTGGTTACTAAAGTGGCCCGACCCTCGAAAAGGTTGCCGACCCCTAGACTAGAGGATACTTGATAAAATTGTGGATAGTTTCAAAGAAATATTTTTAATATTAATTAATTAATATTCGGGCCTCTAAAGCGTTTATTAAGTTCTGTAACGTCATGGACATCTAAGAAGTAGCCAAAACTATTTTCCAACTATTTACAAACCAGGGAATTTAATCAATCAATTTGAAATGTAATGGTAAACTTTTTAAAAATTATGGAAAAGGGAACAGAAAATAACATTGTTTTGGGTATAGTTATTTTTTAATTGAAAGTAGCTAATTAGAAGCTACAAAAATTTAGTATTATAACGTGTCTTCATTCAAATCTAATGACTGTTTGCCAAATTTCTTAGTTTCAAAATTTAAATCTCTTCAATGCTTTGTACATTTTGACCTGTTTATTAAACATCAGCTTCAGTCAATTATTTAATCCTGGTTTGGCTTACACGTAACTGCACTTGGATACGCGTATTGACGTTAGTTGGTATGTTTACCATCAGTATTATTTTTATCAAAACAAAGTGGTGGGTATATTTCTGAAACAACGCCATTATCAAAATATAAGTATACATACTACTATTTCTATAATTTAGTGTTTGATCTTCTACGACCTTAAAGCGTTCATACCAATACGTATAGAATACATAAAACGAACGCTTAGGTGAAGATGTTTGCTCATTTTTTATTTGTAACATAATAACATCCCTTAAGTATTAATACGTTTCAAAAGTCACTTTCTATTCCCTAACGTTGGTGTAGGCAAATATTTTAGAAAACATTGTTTCTGTATTATTGATATCGTACGAGCATATATTGGATTTACATGTTGCTGATAGAACTTTTTCTTGTAATTTAAAAGTATGAGCGCGTAAGACTAACTTCCATGTAATGTGTACGTACATTATTTCCAAAAAAATATCTTTCCTCTATTCTTGATGTCATAAACAAATAATAAAATCTGTTGTAATATGATATGGGATATATGTTGGAATTTTTATTTTTAGGTGGCCTGTGACGACTATAGCATACTTTACTGTGTGACTATCGTCATTTTCTAGTCAAGTTCTAAACATAAACATATAGTATATTTTACAATAAGATTCAAACCCACCATCTATAACAAGCGAGATACAATAGTTATCATTGGTTTTGAACCACCCTGTATTACTCATTATTAATGATTAAATACTAATTACAGGATTTAACTTATGCAACATTTACTGTGTTTAACTATTACTTTATGAATTAGTCATATCATAATTATCGAGCCGTATATCTCTCATATTCCTGTTCTCGTTTATTAATTAATCCCTCTAATGTCTAATTTCAGCTTCAATGTTAGCTTATTCTCATCTCATCTTATTCTAATTATCCTACCTAGAGATTGAACCTTACGTATTGCTGCTAGGCATTTGTAGACTCTCAGCAAATTAATCACAATTTCTCGTCAGACGAGGCAATTATTGCTCTATTGAGTTTTTCTGCCAAAAAATTATGAACCATTTTTGGCAGTTATTCCAATAAGCTTCGAACACAATTTAAATACTTTTCATCGCAATTACAAACACTTCTGAATAGGGAAATAAACATCTAGATGATTAGTTTGTACAGTGTTTCTTATTCTTCCCCGAATATATCCTTGAAAAAACAATCAAATGAGACATGCATCTTTTCGCCTGTGCTATCTATATTTTCTAAGAGAGAGTAGTCGTTAGTAGGTAACATAGTTTAGAATGAAGCGAAAGTCCGCAGCTAAAATAAGGTTTACCCATAGTTAGTAGAAGTTTCCCATACCGTAGAAAAAGTAAGCCTATACTAAACAATAACAAATATCAGAAAATATTAGATGCTACAAGCATTGAGTAAAATTATTAGCCGCTACACTATTGTCTTTCGCAGTGATTTGCAAGAACCCTAAAATTTGTACAATGCTATTTTTCGTATCTTATTCAGGAACATCCTAGAGAGCTTGTAACCATGGATACTTTTTTACTTAAAGTACACTGTCGATGTCTCAAAACCACTAATTATTATTAATTTCATTACATAATCGTGATCCTGGTTTGTACCGCTTGCGCAGTGTCGAGGCGGTGTGAGGCAAAGTTAAGCTAGTAACAGAGCCCGACTCTGCGGGTTACCATGTTGGTGTGTAACCATGCTTGGCTTGCCTGGGGTGTGGATGTTTTTGTTTATGGCCTTGTTACTACTCTAATGCGACCGTAATACGAGGAGTGCCATGAATTTAATCCCCCAATGGCAAATGGAGACCGGTATCAAGTACCGACCACCCAGGGAATTAAAAAATTTCCGACTCCTGGTGTGATTCCAACCGGGAAGCGTTCGGACTATTACATCCAAAGCCTGACTGTCTTACTACTGAGCCACCGCAGCCATATTATTATTAGTAATATATATAAATAATATATTAATGTTATTTTTCACATCCAATCCAGCACAATGTTTTTCAGACTATCTTCGTAGACAATGTATCTTTTAAAATGGATTTTTTACTCCTAAAACATGAACTATTTTTAGTTCCACTATAACAAAGTAGGGGGATACATATACCCAATAATATGCAGCATAGAAAAAATATTGAGATAACTGTCGTATAAATACACACACAAATATAAAGAATGTTGCATGAAAATATGAGAGAAACATCAGACGAATGAATCAATATAACGTTAAAGGGAATGCAAAAATAGAATAATATATAGGGATTCTATCAAAGGAGAGAGAAACCAACAAACAAAGCTAGTAATGCACTACAGGTTGGCATAAAAGAATTAAAATTCTGCGTTTTTACACAGTTTCAGTTGTCGGTTTACACTATTACTCGTTCTTTTAATTACAGCATAAAAACTGTTAGCTTTTAATTACAATCAGGTTAGTTCGGTATTGCAATAATAATTAGGCGAAAATGACCACGATTACTATCCGGTCATAAACTATCAATTTGCGCTGATGAACACTCGACCGCTTACAGTACTGCGAATTATCGTTGTAATTTCAATTTAAATGCACGAATCCTTCCATTACATAATAATTCCGTAGCTAATAATCAAGCTATAGCAGAATGCACGAAAGTAGCAGCAAAATATTAATAGTAAAAACGAAGGATAATTCTACAGTAACTCGGACGAACCTTGCATAGAATTTCTTAAAACACATGAGGAAGGAGACACCACATCAACATAAATGAAACACAAGATCACTGCCTATGATATAGTAATCCGGCTCGAAGGACCATTTAAAATGCCCAAATACCAGAAACCTAAGAAGTAATTTATTTACAAATTGGCATATATATAATCGAAGAAGGTCTGTCTACATTTTATGAATACATTAAATTTATATTTTAGCTTATAATATCTGCATTGTGTGAATAGTACATGGACGGAGTTAATGTCAAGGTGCAATGAAAAGACTACAGTAAACAGCATTGAATCGATCTGCTCTTAAGTTAGGGTTATTATTATTTTGCTTTATTAAATATTTAGAACAAGCCGGCGTTTCATTTCATCTGTAAATTACTTATTTAAATATATTTCTTCAAAATTTCCTCATCTTTCATGAGCTTCCATATATGAGGAAAGAAACACCAAATTCACATTAACAAAAGACAAGAATATTGTTTAGAAATTGTCATCCGGCTCGACGGACCGTACTAAATTCAAGAATCACAGAAACCTTGCAGATAATAATTAGGACAATAATTCTTTTACATATTGGTCTATTTGTAATAGAAAAAGTCTATCTGTAATTTATGAATTAATGAAACTACTAAATATATGTTTTGGTGTAAAATAACTGTATTGGGTGAATAGTATGTGGGTGGAACGGATGACAAACTATAATGGAAAGACAACAGTAAATAACTTTGAATCGATTTGTCCTTAAGCGAACGTTTTTATTTAATATTTGGAACAAAAATTTTTATTTAATCTGCTAATTAGTAGTTTAGCTATTATTTTTTCTAAATTTCTCTTTAATTAACTTTCCCCTTCTGTCAGTTTTCTTATATGCTCGCCAGTTTAATTCTGAACTTGTTCGCATCAATTCAAATGTGTAGGTGTAAAAGCTAAAAGTTTGCGGCAGTTTCAGCACGGCTTGTACTCTCAAATTTATCCAAAACAGTAAACAATGTTTACATCAAGTTGATTATGAATTCATCCGTGAATGAAGCAGCAAGCTTTTTTAATTTTTTTGCTTGAATAGTGATGAATAGCTTTGGAACAATGAATGGAGAACATACAGCGGATTTTGAACAATTTCATGCAGACTTATTAGCTGATGCCAGCCAGCATGAATTTTTTTGTTCTTTGTTTTACTTCGAAATGTATATAAAACAGGATATCATATCAACATTAAAACTTTTTTAGATCTTTATTTTGTAATTAAAATTTACTGACATTAAATGTAATTTATAATGTAATCGCAAGTAGTGTTTGTGCTGTTTGTTAACAAGCACTGGCGATATTTATGTGTTATTTATACAGCGACGTCCATTTACTACACTAAAGTGTCTAATAGAAGTTCTACATCTATTTGTAAATAATTGTCTTGTCATTTTTATGAGTTAATCAGTAAATTAATTAACTTTGGTGTACCAGCAGGCTTTAGGGTATTATGCAACAAATTACTAATCAAAAAATGTAATCAACCAAAGCTGTCAAATAAAAATTGCCCCATATTTTATAATCCATTTAAAATTAAAACGTAACATTAATCAAGAAAATATTGACATATAGCAACAACGATAATAAATTGTGAAGGGAAGTAATATTATAATCAAATTAGCACAGTTCCACTATTCCACTACTTAACATTAGAAGAGACAACAGTAAAGGGCATGTAAAATACAAATATGTATATATATTTATATATGTATTCTAAAGCAAGGTGTATTTTAACAACACTAAATTGTTTCGTAATGTGTTATGTAATACTTGCTTAATTCTTTTCTTATTCTTTTTCTAGTACCGCACCGCTTAGCGAACGTTGGCAATCATATTGGTTATCATTACTTTATTAGCTGCTACTCTAAGAAGTAACTATAACCAATACTTATTTTGTGAAATGCATATGTAATATCTCCACACAGCTTAGTTACTATTTTTTTTAAGAAACTCCTAAGCAATGTGTGGAACGTAACCCACGGGTTCGTTTATTTAGTATGTATATGCTTAGAAAAACCACCGAATTTAAAGATTATTCTCTTAAACATACAAATTATATCTCTATAGGAAGGCACAAAAAAAATATTCTCTTCTACGAGTATATTTAAGTAACATACCGTATGATGATGAAAATTTCATGTATCTAACAGGTATGAAAATAAAACTTAAGGAATGCAAAAAGTTAACAATACAGAATGTTCTATTACAAAATGCAATAGAGAGTATTGGGAGTAATGTAGAAAGCCAACAATATACAGGGAATTTTTCTTTTCAGTATACATAGCCTATGTATACTTTTAAAAGAAACGCGTCAATTTCGCCTAGTGTGCATGCAACCAACTATACCGACAACTAAAAATCACAAATACGTTACTATAGTTGTGAATTATTTGAGTATGAAGGTTATGTTGATCCAGTGTTTATATTAAATAAGTATTCACCTTGTAGGTATACAGGACGCAGATGATGATTTATTTATTAAATATAAAAATCGACAGGATGTTTCCGCAAGGTCCGTGCACATTATATTTCTTTTGTACAAAACACATACATGAGCGGCAAAATGGTGTAATGGTCAGCATACCTGCCTTCCAAGCAGTTGATCCGAGTTCAATTCCCGGCGATGGCAAACTTTTTTTTTTAATTATTATTATTCAATGTAGCATAAAATATGTCATTTCATTTCTTCGGTTAAAACGTGAATACTTTCAGTTTTTATTTTATGGGAATTTATTACGCATCCCTCTGATTTAAATTTTCTAACAATTTTTTGACACTAAATAAAGATTAATTTTATTTTTTAGCATTGAATTAATTTGATTGCTGTGGTCACAGCATGCCTGAGTTGTCTGTATAGTTGGTTGCCTATACAATAGGCGAAATTGACGCGTTTCTTTTAAAAGTATGCATAGGCTATGTATACTAAAACTCTTATACACAAAAAAAAATTACCGTGTCAACGAAAACTGATTTTAGGAGTGAATATATAACATACAGTTTATTTAGTATTTTTCAAAAATTACTAAACAATGTGTTAAGCGTAGCCCACGGGTTCAGCTAGTTAGACTACATTCTTCTACCGTATTTGGAATGTTCTTTTCGTAAACATCAAAATTAATAAATTTATTATACTGTGACTGTTAATTATAATTGAAGGCAGAGTATTATACGAGGGTGATTCGGAAACTAAGGGTCGGTTCAATATTGCCGCCGACCGAGGATCGTAGTAAATTTGATGCATTATTTGTTTGTTTGGGCCTTTGACCTTGACATGCCTTTCGTCACTGCGACCCTTAGTGGTTCTATTGTAACTTACAAGCCCTTGCCTTTGTTAGAGAAGTTGAAGGCTATTGAAAAACCTGAGGATGTCTCTGAGATTTAAGTCTCTTATTTCGGTAGGTGTGCTAGTCTCTTTCCCGAGAATGTTGTGTCTGCGTCGACCGGCAGCATCGCATCTGCATAGGATGTGTTCAGCCGTTTCTGCTGCCTCATTGCATAGACGGCATATTTGGTCCTCAGCCTTACCAATCTTAAATAGATGGTATTTTAGTGGAGTGTGGCCTGTGAAAAGGCCAGTGATGGTCTGCAGCTCCTTCTTGCTGAGAGACAAAGCGTTCCTTGCTTTGTTTTGCGAAATGGTTATAAACTGTTTTGCCTGACGTTGTCCTGGTGTGTTTTCCCAGTACGAGGATTCCATTTGTTCCTCCCATAGGCTGACCTCGTGCTTTTCTGTATTCCACAACAAGGTTCAGGTCGAGTATATGCCGTTGTTGCACCTCTTTGGTTTTTGCTGGCCAGTTGCTTGAGGTTGCCCAGGCATTCCCAGACAAGCTTGGATTCACAGCTATAGGCTTTCAGAGCCTTTATTGCTGCTTGGTTGTCTATTAGAATATCGATTGTTGCACCTTTATAAACTTTCCTCAAGTTTATTCTAGTGCAGAGGTTTATGGCATAAACCTCAGCTTGGAAGATGGTAGTTTTGGTTCCAAGGGCTTCATAAATGCGGCAGCCAGGGCCGTATACGCCCGCGCCAGTGCCTCCTTCCCCCATCTTTGACCTATCCGTGTACCATTGGAGCGATCCTCTTTTAAATGGAGGCGCTCCTGTTGACCATGTTTCTCGGTCCGGAATGTTGACTTTGAAGGGTTGGTCAAAATTGTATGTTATTTGCATAACGTCTGATACGGTATACGCCGTTCGCTCTAAATGGGCGAGGTTTTGAATTTCTAAGTAGCCTGTTAGGTCCCCTGAAAATGGTTGATCCTTGCGAGCGTCAGCGCATGTAGCATCGCCTCCTTTTGCACCTGTAAGTGTAGGGGCGTTATCCCTAACGTGGCTTCGATTGCTGCAGTTGGACAGGTGCTCATGGCTCCTGGATACTCAGACAGGCGAGACGTTGTATCTTCTCTAGTTGTGACTGAGTAGTAACTTGTGTTGTTTTTGGCCACCATACAAGCGATGCATAGGTGATCATGGGTCTTATAATTGTCACGTATGACCAGCAGATCAGCTGTGGCTTGAGACTCCAGTTTCTTCCAAGAAGCATGTTTGAGTTGCTAGCACTGCCTTCTTTTGGAGTTTTATAATGTGTGAGTTCCACGTTAACCTTTGGTCCAGTGTCACTCCAAGGTATTTGACTTCATTACTGAAGTCAATGGTCGTTCCTTTTAGCGTGGGGGCTTTTAGATTTAGCTTCCTTCGCTTAGTAAAGGGGATAATGACCGCAATTTGATGCATTGTAGAGGTTCTGTCATTGAATTCAGTTTAATTCGGTTTTATAATAAAGCACTAAAATGATTGAAAACATCGTCAAGTATGAAGTGTGCGCTGGGATGCGTCTTTTCATACAAAACAATAAAAGGTTGCCGAATTGTACTGTAAAATATGCGAGATTTATTATAATCCAAGCATCATGAATGGCAGAATCCTTGAAGGTTAGCGTTCTACGATTTCGGAAATGGCCCAAAATTTTCTCAAATTGCACGTACGGTTATGTATGAAATTGTCACAAACATGCTACACTACCACAAATTTTGTGCGAGGTAGGTGCCAAAGATGTTGACGGATGTCCACAAAAATCAGAGAATGGACTGATCCTCTTGCATCACCTTGAAACTGAAGCCGATGAGTACCGAAATCAGTTTATGACTGGCGACGAGACTTAGATTTTGAACACAGATGTTAAAATCAATCAACAACTAACGCAGTGGAAGCATGCAAGTTACCGCAAAGCCAAACAGTTGGCTACTGTTTTTTTGGACAGGACAGGCGTACGGCGAATTTGTGACTAAATAAATATAAGAGGCAAGACACTCAAGAGATAACTATTGGTCGTAGCAATTAATTAAAATAATATGTAATAATATGGAGAACACGATCGAGCCAAGCAGTATTTTCTTATATTAAACAAACTAATCGAGTCGAGCCCCTGAGTTGTATCAAGTCAAAACAAAGCTGTGATAAGTATTTTAATTTTCTATACTTGAGAATGTTTCTAGCATAGTTACACTTTCTTGTAAATGGCTGATCCTGTACTGTATAGCTGAATAGGTGGCGTACTGGTAACAGATTTTCAACAGAATTTTTTTAACACACTGTAGTTAACATATGCTATCTGAGTTAATAATATGTGCAATGGCCATAAAGTATTAAATTTGCATTTTAATGGATTCTGTATGTGCAGTAAATGATAAATTTCTTTAATTTTTAGTACGTGAAATGCGCGCCAATTTGGCTTCCAATTTTGTTCGTAAATTAATTAGCGCTTAGAAGTTTCTAAATTATTAACAACTTTGCAGCTGATTAATTCGTCTGTGAAATAATTTATACACGCAGACTAACCGCTTCTGCATAAACTAATTAACACGTAATTAGGAATATTTTAACAACTATTACATCAGAGAACTCTATCCATAAATTAATGGATAACGTAATAAATCTGCAAGTTGTAAGCAAATTCTGCGTTAGTTTACGTGCGAGTTCCATTAATAAATTCATGGGAATGAAGCAGTTAATTTTGAGTAGTTTGTTTGTGAATTTATCTATGAGTTTATGCGTAAATTTATGAACGCATAAGCACCGTATGCAAATTAGCAGTTTCAAAGATTTTGTACTGAATTATGTAATCAAGCTAAAATCTTAACCCAAATAAATATTAATTTCAATGTCAAAAATATGGGACTTACAAATGCGTAAGCAGGTTTAAAATGCCCTAAACATATAGGTTATCATTGGCACCAACCCGCGGGAAGTGCATACACCTCTACTAGACAAATTAATATCAATTACAGCAGACATTGCAATTTTGCGAAAAACATTTTTTCATTGTTAATGTATGTAAATATTTAAGAATCATGAGTAGTTAGTTATTCGCCACTAAATGAAATTCAAACTATGTTTTAAAAACAATTTTAGTAGGTATTCGCTTTGGGGTCTATTTTAGGCTAAATTTGCAAAATTGCACTGGTTTGTAATGTTGGTTAGTTCACAATAGTTTATACTACACATCTGTTTAAAATATTCTACGGTAAGATTGTCTGAATAACTAACTGATATATTATAACTTGTTTTCGTTACACGTTCTTGGAGAAATACTGCGGGAAATTAAATGAGGAGACCTACAGGGCCACATTACAGGATCGACTATTTACAAAAAAGTGTAACTATGCGAGAAACATCTTCAAATATGAAAAATTTAAATGCTTTGTTTTGATTTGATATACTTCAGCGGCGTAGCTACCGGGTAGCAGAAAACCTCGATTTGTTTGTTACTTTAATATAAGACAATACTGCATGGCTTGATCGTGTTCTCTATATCAATACATACGAAGTGTGTAAATTCAGTAACAGGACAGATTCAAAAAAAAAAATTTTTTTATTTGTGTTACATTACAATTCAAAGTAACTGCCTTAGGAAGCCACACAGCACTGGAGACGGTTCTTCCACTCCTCATAGCAGTCCTGGAAGTCGGATACTGGAATAGCCTTCAGTTGGCCGGTTACAGCCGTTTGAATGTTTTCCAGTGTCCCAAAATGACGTCCCTTGAGGTGATTTTTCAGTCTCAGGAAGAGGAAAAAGTCACAAGGACTCAAGTCGGGCGGAGGTTGAGAAGCGACAGGAACGTTCTTACTGGCAAAAAATCGTTTATTGAAATTGCTGTGTGACAAGGCGCATTGTCGTAATGCAACACCTAGTTGTTCTTGATGTTTGGTCTACACACACAACCCTTTTTCGAAGTCTTTCAAGTACCTCTCTGTAAAGTGTTGATTAACCATTTGGCCTTGAGGCACAAACTCTTTTGAACGATTCCCTGGTTATCAAAAAAGCAAATCAGCATGCATTTGATCTGGGACTTGCTCATTCTTGCTTTTTTGGCCTTGGAGGGTTGAAGTGTGCTATTCCATGCTCTGGTGCTTGGTTTCCGGATCATACTCAAACACCCAAAACTCATCACCAGTAATGACACGTTCCCCTATCATTCTGACTGTCAACCGACGATTTGAACGCATAAGATCCAGGACTCTGTCGACATTTTTAACGGTTCTTGAAAATTAAGGCCTTCCGCTGCGAGGTTCATCTTCAATCGACTCTTTTCTTTCTGAAAATGCCTTAAACTACCGAAAAACCTGGGCCCTTGACAAACCACTGTCTCCGTAGGCCTGTCGAAGTTTTGCAAAAGTTTCCGTTGCACGTTGTACCCAAGTCTGAAGCAAAACCTGATATCACACCGCTGGTCGAAATTGATGTGACTCATTTTCAGAACGCACTAGAAAAAACTATTTCACGAAAAAATCGCTATGGACAACCAAATGACTCTAGCGAATTTAAACTCGTACTGAAGGCGTATTGCATGTTCACCTGCCGCTCCTTCTACTCCCGCGTTCCCAGTTTTGCCAGATCGAACGCTACGCTACCAGTCGCATTACTTAATATACAAACCTCGTATTATTTTAATTAATTGCTACGGTCAATGGCTATGTCTTGAGTGTCTTCGCTGTTATATTTATTTAGTCATAGATTCGCCATACGTCTTTCCTCTCCCAAAAAACAGTAGGCCCGAGCTTTCGGTTCTCAAACGTTTGCTTGAACTTTTTTGCTTTGCGGAAACTTGCATGCTTCCACTGCGTTGATTGTTGATTGATTCCAACATCTGTCCAAAATCCAAGTCTGGTCGCCAGTCATAATGTGATTTCGGTACTCATCGCTTTCAGTTTCGTAGCGATGCAGGAAGATCAGTGCAGAGGCCATTCTCTGATTTTTGTGGACATCCTTAACATCTTTGGCACCTACTTCGCACAAAGTTTGTGGTACTGTAGTATGTTTGTGACAATTTAATACATGGCAGTACGTGAAATTTGAGGAAATTTTCGATCATTTGAATTTTTTACAGTACAATTCGGCAGCTTTTTCTTTTTTTGTATGTGAAAACGAATCACAGAGTGCACTTTACATTTGGCGAGATTTTCAATTATTGTGTTTATTTTAGCCCTTTATTATAAAACCGAATACAATAACATAACCACTGTAAAGTGGCGTCTGGCAAGCTCATCAACCACCTATAAACCCCCACAATGCATCAAACTGTTTACAACCCTCTTTCGGTGGGAATATTTAATCGGCCCTAAGTTTCCGAATAACTCTCGTATAATACCCTCCTTCAATTCTGATTAACAGTCACAGTATATTAAATTAATGAATTTGGATGTTTACGAAAAGAAAATTCCAAATACGGTGCATATTTTGAAGAATGTAGTCTAACTAGCTGAACCCGTGGGCTACGGTCCACACATTGTGTAGTAATTTTTTAAAAATACTAAATAAACTGTATATTATATACGCACTTCCAAAATCAGTCTTCGTTGACACACTAAAACTTTTTTTATGCAAAAGAGAACTTTATACGTTTTTGGCTTTTTACATTACTCTGATTACTATCTATTGCAGTTTGTAATAGAACATTCTGTATTGTTAACTTTTTGAATTCCTTCAGTTTTATTTTCATACATGTTCGTTATCTGAAATTTCATCATCATCATACCGTATGATACTTAAATGGAGAAAAGAATATTTATTTGCCTTCCTAGAACTGAGAAAGATAAAATTTGGATGTTTAAGAAAATAATCTTCACATTCGGTTGATATTCTAAGCATATGTTCTAAATAAACGAACTCGTGGGTTACGTTCCACACATTACTTTGGAGTTTCTTTCAAAAATAGTAACTAAGCTGTATGGAGATAATACATGTGAGAATCCACTTCGCAACTGGTCGACCCGAGTTCGATTTCCGTTGTGGCCTGAATTTTAAGTAATTCTGGAGCAACGGTGGTGATTTGGAAGCATAGTTGTGGGGGGGGGGGGCTGAAACATTGGGGCATGTTATACTCCTATATATCCCAGGTGGTCTAGTGGTTAGTGCTTTTGCCTTTAGATCCAAAGGACGCGGGTTTGAATCCGGCCGAGATTTATCTAGCGGGAAAAAAACGGAAAATGCGCCCTCTGTCGTATAAGAAGTAAAGCCGTACGATGTGTAACACGTTAAAAATTCCTACTGAAGTTGGAATTAACTCAAAATTCGTAGTTAGGGTGTACAATGGGTCAAATGTGTCCCAAGTGCATAGAGATGCTTACAAAACCGCATTCTAGATCTCGCTCAATCGAACAACAACAACATAGCGCTACATGCATTGAGCCGAGGTAAGTTGGGTGGGACGGGAATCGTGGGGTTGCTTTGGCAACTCCACTATTCTTGTAAAATAAGTAATGGAATATCTTGTATTCGTATTTGTATTCCTTTAACTTTTACAGTGAAATATTCATATTGCTGCTTCTTATGTAGTGGAAAGGGTATTTTAAGGAACGAAACGTCCGAACGAAATGTTTATTCTACAGGGAGTAGAATATGAGTTTTAACAGTTGAATGCCCATGAGAATGATTTTAAAACAATTTTCTTGAAACGTGAGCCAAAAACGACACTGGTAGAACTTTTTAGTTTCTGATATGAAAATGGAAGTTTCAACAAATTCGTGACAGTGTTTTCAAATATAATTCTCAGAAATATAGAGCTAAAAGTAAATTTTTGCGACTCCTTACCTTTTAGAGGGTTGATTGCGCATTTAGGAGGATAAATGGTAATTTAAGAGTAATTTCCTTAAAGATTTTAACCTATTCGTAATGTAATTTACGTTAATGGACTGTCACAAACGCAAAGTTTTTTATTTAATGACCTTCAGTTAATCCTAGTGGTCTTCAATATTTTATGATATTTGTTATTGTTTAATGTTTTATGGTTGTGTTGCCTGAATTAGGTGACATCATCTTACAGTCTAGCTAAACACATTTGTACTCCATCAGTGGTTACATATTCAAGTTTAATATATAGATAAAGTTAATACATGTGCATGTCTTTATTCAGGCCATAGAAATTATTAATTAAATCAACTAATAAGAAGCCATATCTAGTTATGTTCTAGTACCGATGTCCAATTTTTCTGAATTATTCTTCTTTTTTTTTTTCATTACTATGATACGGTTTATCATATTATATTTTTGGGAGCTTTAACCGCCTAATAGTATATTAAAGAACTAGTTTCATAAGGCCTTTTCTTAACGCACGAGTCCAAGTTATTATAATACAACGGACGAGTGCGACAAGTGGTCTTATGAAACGTGTTCTTTATACTATTTTTCCTATTGAGGAAGTTTAAGAGTATTTTAAATAAATTTATGTAGAAAATTTTACGTCAAATCGATTACTAGGGAGTTTAAATAAACACTTATGGCAGCACTGACAGGTGGCTGAAACTGACATTTCAAACTTTCAAATTCAAATCGAACTACCAACATCGTAAAAAAACAAACTAAAAACAGTACGATTATAGGCCTCCTTAACGTACTGTTTTTAAGCTAAAACAGTGCGCTTAGAACGGCTTTATAAAACCGAAATAGAAAAAGTATTTTATAGGGCACTTAGCTCCGTCTGCCTACATCCTTCGCCATTCATACGTGTACATATAAATCCCATTTTCGTTAATTTAATGGTGAAACCTCAGTAGTTCTACTTACCACTGTAAAATGTTCTGAGTTTCCTCATCTTTTTATTAATATCTATATCGTACGTCCAGCATCATCAATTTTGAAAACTGACTTTATTAATTCGATTCCCTGAAAACTAGAATCCCTGGAGGCTCAATCCCCTTCCTCTTAATTCAGAACCGCGCCGCTCTAAATTATTTCCCTCAAGTACACTTATGCACTGTAGATCGAATAATATTTCATTAAGTGAATACGTGTTGGAAAGGCATTAATTAAATTTGAATGATTTTTCACGTAAAAGGGCAAGAAGTCGATCCAAAAATAGATACGAACACCAAGTATACACTTCAAGGAAAAATCAATGTTGCCGCTTACCTAAAACCATTATCTCTATTTACACAGTTGTGTTTAATGTCAGTTTTTGCTTGTTCAGAGCTGCTCCTACCATATTTATTTAATGAGCACATTCTCATAGTTTGTCCTTCTACTTTTCCGCTGACATCCCATTCAGAGGTCATTCTCATCCCGAGCCCCCAATTCCGCGTTTTCCGAAACAACTTAAAATATCTCTCGTAAACAAAATACTGAAGTCTGGCTTCCATTTAACTCCCTCTGTATTTCGGGGAACTTTTTATTGCTCTGAAAGCAATCACCAGACTTGACTGTTTATAGATAAGGTATCGACTTGGTCTTAAAAGGGAAGTTATAAAGTTTAGAGTTGGCAGAAGTTTGTCGGTGAAGAGTAGTGAGTGATATTGATGTCATTCTACCAGGTGTTTTCAGAGTGATTAGCCTCGTCGGCCCTATTGATCTGACTAATGAGCCGTGACTCTTTCCCCTTTTGCTCAACTCCCCGAGCACTCGTTCTTGTGTCCCTTCGCTGTGCTGCGGAAGCGATTATAATTGTTACATTATGCTTATTATTAGTTGAAAGCTCGTTAAGCTTGTTTACTGTCTCTTGGTGCGTGCAGATCTAGTTACCCGTAATGTATCAAAGGAGTTCGGTGTCACTGCGAAGAAGAGGATAGGAAAATTGAGTAATAGGGTTTGTCTTGAATAACGCCTCCAGGACCATGTTCTAGTTTTATTTTGTACGGCCTGTTAAGCAGGGCTTAACGAAGTTTGCCGCAAAAATAGAAATTTCAGTTCAGCAACTACGAACCACACTCGGTATTAAAATTTTACGCCTTCCTGAAGGTGAAATGATAAAAGTTTTGCTCCCCCTGCGAGCAAAGCGTAAAATTTACTACCATTTCCGTTTTTAAGGGAAAGGTATGTCCTTCATATCTATCAAACCAACATTATTTCCAAGAAAAGGTCGCTTCTATTGATTACTCTACCCACGTATTCAGAATATAAAGCAAATGAGTATATGTAGATATCTCTATGATATATAGAATAAACTGATTTGTAGACCGATAAAATGAAAAGCAGAATAAATAGACGAAGCAAGCGTAGGAGAGCGAGGGTTATGCTATAAAGTTACAGAAAATTAGAATATCAAACTGTAAGAAGACTGTGTCGAAAATATAAAAATAAGAGACCTCATAAAGGAATGAAATGACAAGAGAGAGAGAAACAGAGCGGGAGTGACAGAATAGAATGTACATAGGATGTGGGGAAGAGATTGACATGGGATTTATGGAAGATGATACGAAAATAATTAGCAAGTTGAATTATAAGAACAAACGAGATAGTCGGAGAGAATAATAGGATGGAAAACTGAGACAGTAACGAGAAGAGGTAGTAGTGAAAGGGGAGAGCTATACTGTTGTTATAGAATTTATTTAAAAGTTGAGATAAAAAAAATTTTTGTTCTCGCCATAAACAAAACCAAAAATTGACAACTATTCAAAGAAAAATAAAATTAATTTTATTGAATAACTGACGTACGATGAGGTAAGACAACTGTAGTCGCAATCGCATTTGGCACAAAACAGGCACGCCTTTGATTAGACTAATTGGCAATTACAAAGTCAAAGAAACCGCATGCTACTGATGGTGGCTTCGCAAATTCGTAACTAATCAAAGACGCGAAATTTCATTCCACAGGCCACCGCGAATAAGTTTTCTTTGATCTTAGCGTACAAAGTAGAGAATGTGAGAACCAATTATCATGATGTGTGTGTATGTACACAACAGCAAAAGAACGCTAAAATTAGAGGGAAAAGGTAACGGGGCTAAGAAGAAAGGACAGAATCGTAAAAGCGATTGGGCAAAAACGGTTATTAGATTGAATTAGAGCGTCAGGGGGTAAAGGATGAATATAATAAATGAAACAGAAAAAGATTCGAGAGAACATAAGCGAAAAAGCTTGAGTAGAAGAAAAAGTAGGAAATGGAGTAAAATGTTAGCAAAGCTAGAAAATAGTTAGCGTAGATAGATTAGAAAGAAAGCATAGATGTGGAAAAAGAAGTGACCAAACGGTTAAAAGAGTTAAGCAAAATTCATGGAATATTGTAAAAGAAAACTTCGACGGAAGAAGAAAATATCAGCTGGAGCGAGCTAGGTATAGGACAGGGTAAGAAGGTAGGATAGAAATAGGGAAAATACTATAGGGAAGAGGAAGACGGTATGGGATAAAAAGAGAGAATGCCGAAACCACTCTAGGTATTACAGAAAATCATGCTTCCAAGATGAAACAATTATTCAGATTTCCCTTATCGTTTCAATACTTACAAACAACATAAGAAAATTGTGAAAATAACAGATTGAATGAATTGTGTATAAAAGTGAGAAAATGAAATAACGTCACAATGGAAGAAAAAAAATAAATATGGCAAGTTTCTACAACTTCTATAAGATAAGATAAAGAGATCCTTATCTTCCCATGGGTCCTCTTCTAATTGTCTTTCATACACGGCTTCTCTCACTTCTTCGTCCCATCTTCTTGACGGGCTTCTTCTTCTTCTTCTTTCTGGCAGGTTCCAATTCCATAATCGTTGCGGCCATCTATGATCTTGCATCCACCTGATGTATCCGTACCATACTAGTATTTGCTTTTCTATTTCAGCTGACACCGTTTCTTCCCTTGTCCGACTTCGTATTTCGTTATTTCTGATATGTTGCAATCTACTTATGCCACAGCTTCGTCTCAAAAAACAAATATTTTGCTTAAAAACAAGCGGAAGATAAATCTGTGAGGGAGAGAAGATGAGGCAATCGAATAAATGCGGTAGGTAGTACCCAAGAGCTAGGATGATAAAAAATAGAAGTGCTAAAAACAGCAGGCAGTGGATGCAGAAAGTATAAGACTGACTAAGAAGAGAAAGAAAGTAGTACGAAAATTGGAGAGAATTGGTAAGTGGGCAAGGGCTAGGAAGATATAAAAATAGAAGTGTGTAAAAATAATTATAAGCTTTACTGCAATTGCAAAAAAGCGGTAATAGAATTGGAGATATGACCGAATGAGACAGAAAGTATAAGAGCGGCAGTAACTAAAAGAATGTAATAGAAATAAAAAATGAAAAAGCAGTATCAAAGAAGAGATCGGCTACTTAAATTGTAGCATAAGAAACACAGAAATGGATGAAAAAAGTAAAACAGAAGGTAAGAGTGTATTAGCAGACGTAATAAGTTAGTAGGTGTGGCATGAAAGGGTTAAAACGCCTACCCCGTTTAACGGAAATACACAAAAAAAGCAGGACAGAAAAGAATGGAAATGGAACATATTTTTAAGATAATAGTAACAACAAGTAAAAAGATAAGCTCTGAGAGAGTAGGAAAGAAACAGTGTTTTAAAGGAAAATAGAGCGCTTAAGGTACAAAAGTTAGGAGTAAGACGGTTAGAGAATGAGAAACTAGTTAAAAGATGAAAGACACAGCACAAGCGAAAACTAGTATGGCACTAATTTGTGTAAGAGCCCGAAGAAGGGTTTAAAATGTAGAACGTGAATAAAAAGAAGATGGAAGGGAAAAGTGTTAAGAAAGAGAGACAAGAAGGCACATGATGAAAGATTCTAGAGAGAGTACGTGAAACCATATCGAACTTTGATAAGCGGAATAATGGAAAAGTAGAAGTACGTACAGAATTAAATAAATGGTAGGAATAACCAAGAACGTTTGGGATAAGAATTGAAACGAAATGAGAGGAGTAATAGAAAATAAAGCTAGTAAATGCCAGATATTCAAAGTTATTATTATTTATTATTATTAGATCAAACAACTTCCGATTTATCTTGTGTGGGGAGTTTAAAATATGCGAAAAAATTGTTTACATGATGTTTGAATAAGCCTTGCCTTTTGGCAATCATGCCGAAAATCTGACGCAATGGAAATCTATTCAAATTTTTCTCTTGCTGATCAGAATATAAAATTCGTGAGATACGCCGAAGTGTCCCTAATTATAATCTACTCGCTTTTGGATGGTTGAGACATCGATGACGTCGTTTTGAATTTTTAGTCGACCGTAACAGCCAAATGGGTCACGTTTATGGCACATCTTGCAACACATGTCAGCAAATTTATGATACATGAAGTGGATGCTTGGCAGAAACTTTAGCGGTAGGTCTACTTAAATGGTTGTGAAAAACTTCCGCATGTGATGTGCAAAATCTGTTAAATTTTCCGTGTCCAGTATTAACAGTGGAAACGCCAATTTTAATGAAATTTAGAGATTTGAGATATTTACTGTATGGCACGTCCTTAGCTATAATTATTATTAGAATGGTATATTGTTTAACAATAATAACGAGGCTATATACATTTTTAAAAATTTACTTACGTGCTATGCAATTTGTTGTAATTCTTGTAAACTAGGGGGACTACTCATAGACATGTGACGAAAGTCTGAAAGGTTTCTTGTAGCGCCATCTATTAAATTTTTAGAGAAATACCTCTCTTAGGTGCGTTGCCTGAAATATTGCAATGTATTCTAATCTACAAAGTCCTTTATTGTTAGTCTTTCTTTTGTAGTATATGTGTGTTTTTAATCTTTATTACATTAATTCGATCAGTGGCTATTGGCGTTTGCTTAAGGATATGGGGGCTGCTTTGCAACTATACTGTGCACGAATACGAAATAAATATAGAATAGCGTGACTCTTTTTATTATTTTATCATCCGATAAAACCTTACACAATATGGAAAGTTTTTTATTAATAAAATTGTTTGTTTGATTCATACATGTCTAATGCAAATTTTGGTACATACATTGTATATGAACCCACGAAATAAATAATGATATTTGCGGTAGATTTTAAACAGAATTCCGCTTTACTTTTTGTGTTACGGATGACAGCTTAAAAAACACATTCTCTTGGCTTGCTTTTATCATAAATGTCATGCGTTTCAGAGGAATGCTCAAATTTAAACAGGAATGTTTAAGTTAAAACCGTATCTGAAGACAATTTCCAAAATATACTTAATTAAAGGTGGTCCGTGATTCCAGTTAATATATCTATGGCAATTATTTCACTATAATAGTATAATAATAGTTACAGTTCCGATGTCAGAAAGTTATGTTTTTTGCAGCGTGGAACAGCGCAGAATAAGCAAATTTCTCACTAATGAAGGCATAAATTCCACTGAAATACTTACACGAATCCGAGCACAATACGGCGATCAATATCTTTTTAAAAATCGGGTGTTTGATTGAAATCTTGTAGAGACTGGAGAACTCGTGTAGAAAATGAACCTCGTGTACGACGAGCTCCAACTTCGGTTAATCGTAAAAATGAAGAAATAGTTATAATCCTTATCCAGCAAGACAGACGGATAAAAGTTTCTACAATTTTGTTAGGAGAATTCCACTGTTGTTGACCGAAGACCACAAGTTAAATCGTTTGCAAATCGTTTCTTCTGTACCGCAGCGATATGAGAGAGAAGAAGATGCGTTTTTTGACTCAATTGTGACAACTGATGAAACTTGGGTACATTATTTTACTCTTGATCCAGAATGTGCAAGCATGCAGTGGGATCAGACCACATCTACAAAACCAAATAAAGCAAAATTTGTTATCGGCTAGTAAAGTGATGGCAACAGTTTTTTTTTTTTTTTGTTTTCAAGATGTGTTTTTTATTGATTTCCTTATAGAACATCGTAAAAGAAATACAGACTATTATTTGATTTTTTTGCGCGAAGTTAAGAAAGCGATCACGAACGAATGGAGGAGAAGATAAAGTTTTTTTGGTTTTATCCAAGACAATGCTCTCTTTCACATTACTGCAAGAACAATTAAAACTATAAACAAACTTCAGTGAGAACGTCTTCGGCATGTAGCATACAATCTCTATCCTACTTTCTCCGGTTTATATTTGTTTGTTCCAGAATTTTTAGCTGGGAGAAGAATTCAGTCAAATAATAACTTATCGAATCTGTTCAATAGTGGATACGGATGCAAATGCAACCCAACGACCTCCTCTAGGAAGGCATTAGAACGCTTCCAGGTCGGTGGCGCAAGTGCTTCGCTCAGCAGTAGTATTCTAGGACTGTTCTCTTTCTGCTGAGCCTAGTAAAGTAATACATAATTTATATACAAAACACATTTATTTCTAATTTTTCAAAGTATTCCACTCCACAGTCAATGCAATTTTATTTTTATTCTTTACACGCGGAAATAAAAAGAGGTGCTATGCCTGGACTATACGGCGAATGACCCATTATTTCAATGTTGTTTTGGGCATTCAAATACTCAGTCGTTCGAGCAACAGTGTGGGCCCGAGCGATATCTTGATGGAAAATGATCCTTCCTCTTGGACGTTATTCGCGAACATTTTGAAGAACTTGAGGCAAACAAACTGTAGTGTACCATTCAGCATTAACAGGACGACGATCCTCCAGTGCTACAGTGGAAACATGTCCAGTAATTCCAAAAAATGTGGTGACCATATTTTTGTGTCGGCTTTTTTCACTTTTGTTGTATCCGATTCGTTCTCAAAGACCTAACAGCCGACTGTTGCTTTCTTTAGGGATCATAGCAGTATACCTAAGTTTGTAGATCTGCACCATACCACACGGTTTTCTTTTTGAACTGGAGTCCAATTGTGGGAAATCCAACGGGCACAAAGCTTACGTACTATCAAATGTTTGTGTAAGATCGTGTTAATTGCTTTCACACCAATTTTGAAAGTTGGTTGAATACTCCTGGTAGTAACATGTCGGTCCTCTTCAATCATGGTTCGTACAAGACCACTATTCTTTTCGGTGTCTGCCGTTTTTGGCTTAGGAGCTCGAAAGTTGTCATTTAAAAAAAGTCGACCATGTTGAAATTCATTGTACCACCGCTTTACGGTAGCTAAGGAACACGACTTGTCACCAAAGACTCGATTGATTTCCTCACAACATTCTTTACGGTTTTAGCCACGCGTGAAATTGTAAAAAATCATTATTCGATAATGGTCTTTATTCTATTCCATGATTTCTTGGGGAAAGGATTACTTTAAAATTATGTATTTTAAAAATCTTGAAGTATGTGACAACTTTCAGTATAATTAAACTTGTAAACAACTACATTAAAATGTCAAGCCAAATTTTTAGCAAGATTCACAGCCTGCTAGCGGAAAGAGAACAGCCCTCGTAGTTTTCATCGTAGCAGTGAAATTTTTTTGCAACTCTGCCGATTCGTTTATGATAAATAGCATTTTGTAGTTTCACTTGCATATGAAAAATAAAATTAAAGAATATTTAATAATATTTTATTAATATTTCGGGCGTTTGTGAACGACACTCCTGATTAATAAGGCTCTTAATTCATCCCGATAATAATCTGTTGAGTAGCATAGATCTCAGTTTTTAGGTGACCCCACAGAAGGAAATCTAGTAGTGTGAGATCAGGTGATCTGGCTGGCCACTACACAAGACCTCTACCGATCTATCGCGTAAGAAATGTGTCTGACTCGACACCATAGTGAGGAGGGGCTTATCATCCTGTTGAAAAAATAATTCATGTTCGAAGTGATTCTTGTCACGTGATTACTAATTACTGAAACACTGAAAACAGGTGATAAAAAAATGTCCCCCTTCAAACTAATATTGACCTCTCTCGCCGATGTTTCTAAATTTGATTATTTACAAAGTTATTCACAGTGGACTGATATAGCTGAAACATCCTGTATATGTTTCTTATTTTATTTTATACACGAGCCTTTTCTGAAATGGTTTTAGGGAAAATCAAGGAATACGCGGTTTAAAAAACACATAAATTCAGTGTCATTTAAATTCGCTTATTTTACTTGTAACCCCGAAAAACAGGACCTCCCATTATTCTAACAAAGTTTCCGGATCCAGATGCTTACATAGAACTTTTATTTTCTAAAAGCCCTACTTAAAGAGAGTGCTTCCGTTTCGTGTTAGAAATTCATCTCTGTTTTAAAAGTCGCTGCATTAGCTTTCATATGAATTGGAAAGCGAAGCAATATTTCTCATTTTTAGCTATCTGTTTAGTTGACATGGGGGAAATATTTTAAAATTACTGTTCGCTTATTTATTTCTGAAAGCAGCTCGAGAGTTGTCTCCTAGCAAATTCCCGTCCAAAACAAATAGGGAAATGCTTGAAATTCTACAGACAGTAATTGAAATTGCAATTAAACTATTTCGCTTGGCATTGCTATGATTATCCAAACACCCGGAATTAATTAAAATGTTTGGGATGTTTGGTCAGTGCTACAAAATGTAAGAGGTAGTTGAGGGAAACACTTTATTTGAACTTGAGGCTTTAACATTTTGTTCTTACTTCCTGCAGCAATTACAGTAATACCTGGCGTAGTCCGACTACGATCAGTCCGGATTCACTATAGTCCGGTTTGAAAATTTCCAAACTAAAACTTAATTGAGCAAAATAAAAGTAAAGTATAAAAAATTACTACACAAAATTTCTTTTATACATAAATGATCGGGTGTTTTCCTTTATACAGTCAAGTCTCTTTTTGTGCGGTTTATTTTTATGATTTCATTGGTTTTGAAACTAATTTTACTGAAGTCACTAATAACATAGTAGAAATTTGACAGCAACTTGTTTTCAAAGAGTTAGATTCCGTCAACGTAATTGAGTACAATGAACGGAAGGACAAATTAGACAACGACGACACAAAAATGTGCAGACGTCGATATAAGAATTTTTAGAGAATAAATAAAAATTAGGCAAAACATGCATTTTTTAAATTATTTCTAATGAAGACATTTGATGAATTTATTAATCGCGTTTTATTTACCGAAAATCAGGGAGAAAACTTCTTAAGATACTTTTTGTTCATTGTTTCTTTATTCGTGTGTTACATTTGTGTTCTTAATAATAAACAACAATGCAGAGAAACCATTTAATAATAGAACAACAACATTTAGCCGTTGCTATGCATCTACGGTGAGATCGCCAGGTCGTCATTGCTGATATGTTAGCAATTACGCAGCACGTACGACTTCTGGTAATTATTGCAAGAATGTACCCCTTTTCAACTGCTCGACATCTACAGCACGTGCTGCAGAGCGCCACAGGAAATCGAGTCTCCGACGAAACTGGGAGAAATCGATTGTTTGAGGTAGGACTTACCTCATACCGCCCCCTGAGATGTGCTACAAGAACTGTGGCTCAACGAAGACACCGGGTGGAATGGTCAAGACGTAAGCTTCAAAAAGCGACACCATGGGATGATATACTGTTTTCGGACGAGTCCAGATATTGTCTCAGCAATGATAGCCGACGTCAAAGGGTATATCGTAGTGCCGGACATCGTACCTTACTTCAGTATAACCAACCAGTCTTTGCCTTTGGTGATGGTGGTCTTATGGTAAGGGCTGGAATTTCTTTAGGGTGGCATACTGACCTCCGTATCTTTAATGGTACCTGCACGGCCAATGTGATACCCAAAACATCATTACGGACCGTGTTCTGAACCGCCGCAACGCTGTTGGACAACGCAAGACCGCATTGTTTTGGAAATGCTTCGAGATGAGGAAATAAACTATCTTGCTCTTCCTCTGCTAGCTCCAGACCTCAACCCCATCGAGCATGCATGGGACCTTCTGCAGAGACAGCTGGATCATCATAATCCAAGGCCTACTACTGTGCAACAGCTGAGGGATGTATTGCCGGTACCGTGGCATCAAATTCCACAAGAAGATATTGATAATTGCACTGAGAGTATGCCAGCAAGGTGCAGAGCAGTTATTACTGCCAGAGCAGGTGCCACGCGGTATTAGTATTTAATAAATTTAAGTTAAGTGAAAGGAGGCCATAACGATTTTTATTATAATATTGTTAAATTTCTTCTTTAAACGTACCTTTGTAGTAATTTTCATGTTCATTACTAAAAAGACGATACATTTTGTTGTTTTGGTAGTGTTTTTATTATAAATGCCTTTAAGTATCTTACACAGCAATATACCCATTCATTTTTGAGTAATTTCTATGCGACAATTTCGCAAAATGTTAAAATCAAGACAAAGACTTTTTGCGAATTATAGCTTAGGCTTTAAACTTTTCCTCAATTTGTGCAGCGAGTATATTTACAGGCGACAATTTCCTGCTTTATTTTAAATTTAAAACAAAGTTAGTTCGAGCTACTTTCTATTTCTTAATAATTATAACTTGAACCCTTATAATATTTTCCATACTTTCTTAAGGATTATATCATTAGACGACAATTTACTGTTTTTCTTAAATTAAAAATAATACTACATATAATTTTTACATTTCTTATGAACTGAACTTAATAGTTTACCATATATGTAAAATTTTTCAAACACTAGGAAAAAAAAACATTTTTTTAAAACAAACTTTTTATTGCTTTTCATGATATGCGCCTTTAATATATATACACTTTTGCATGCGTTCACACCAAATCTCGAAACATTTCTTACACCCTGAAGTTGGTATCTCAAGAACATGGTTTTTGAGGCTTCGGCAGCTTCTTCGGGTGATGAAAATCGCTGTCCACGCATTTTTTGTTCGACATTCGAGAACATAAAGAAATCGTTAGATGATAAATCAGGTGAATACAGGCAATGAGACATTAATTCGATGTTCTATGTTGTTATTTGACATGCTGTGTGGGAGTTGGCATTGTCATGATGAAGAATGATGCGACGTTTTCGGTTGCTTTTCCTAACTTCGCCGATGATTTCTGGCAAACAAATTGTTGTATACCATTCAGCGGTAACTGTTCTTCGATCCTCTAAAGGAATGGTGACATGTCCAGTACAACCGAAAAAACAAGCGATCATTTTCTTGGAAGTGCTTCGTGAATGAACAACTTTTGTAGGATTCGGTTAATCTTGGAACACCCAAACAGTCGATTGTTGCTTTGTTTCCGGTTCATACGAATATATCTAAGTTTCGTCACCTGTTACGATGTTGTATACGGATTTTGCAGTTCTTCGGTCGATTTTTTTGAGCATTTCCTCACACCAATTAACACGAGCATTTTTTTGAGCTTCGGTCAAATTATGCGGAATCCATCTGGAACAGATCTTTTTCCCAGCTAAATGTTCATGCAAAATCGAATGTACTGCAGTCTTCGATATGCCTAAAGATGCCTCTATCTCACTGTAAGTCACATGCCGATCTTCTTCAATCATGCTACGCACAGCATAGATGTTTTTTGGAATAACAACCGATTTTGGTCTTCCTTCACGAAATTCACCACTGACGGACGCACGACCACGACGAAATTCTGCAAACCAATTTTAAACAATCTTTTCTGATGGTGCTTCACTACCAAAAGTTGAACGAATCGATTCTATACATTATTGTTATTATTATATGCCTTTACTGAAATCGTAAAAAATTATCTAACGAAAACCTTCACGTGAAATGGCTTTTTTAAACGCTCACTGTAAACAAACTACTCGTATAATTTCGAAGCTGCCATTATTGTCACAATATCAAATATCAATTTTACGATAATGGTAATGACACATCTCAATAGCGCCACCTATGACCTAGTGGTCGTTTGTAAAAACTTAAAAGGCTGCCCTCGTAACCCCAAATGCAGGTTATGTAGGAGACAAAAGCGCTCCACATTCAAACTAACTGTCCGAGGTTCTTAATCTTTAAACACAAGTAGCCAGTTTCCTGTAACCTGAGGACATAAGGAGCGAACCCATCAGCAACATGCTACTCTTCGGATTAGCAACAGGTTTGTCTGAGAATCATTCCTAAACGCGGCAGTAGCACAATGGGCCTCTTGGCCTGAGTGTATCATTTACTTGCTACGTCAAATGAATGAATCAAATACCTACTTACATTTACCAACCTTTATTACAGCCGACAATTAACTATTTTTGTTAATTAAAACTGTAGGTAGTTACAACTGCTCCAATTGTTGCAAATTAGTGAGTCACAGAGAGGGGCTATTGAGTTATAATGGAAATAGAAAAAGTACAGAATTTGGAAGAGTTAGCATTGTAATATAATAACTTTAGGTCACACGCAATAAAGTCACAAGACGGAAGCGAAACGATCATGAAATATGAATACCTATAGCTACAGCAACCATCAAAACATAAGTAAATACTAGGATACTATTATGGAAGACACATTTTATATTTCCTCTCTAACACAATTTTCCTAAATATCTATACAGGGTGACATAATAGTGCGATTTTGTTTCTTAGTGTTTTTATTACAGGGACCTCGGTGAAGCAGTGCGAATATGCGCTGTCAACCGAGTTCATCGTGAAATGCGGCCGACCGGCCATGTCTTCGAATCCCGGCTGAGGCGACAGCATTTCACTTAGTTGAGTTTTGGGTACATGTTACATGAATGGATAGTATGTAAGGGATTATAAGCCTGCATCCCCCTGAACCTGAAGTAATGCGAAAGCCGTTCGTTTCGTGGGGGGGGGGCGAGGATGGTAGTCTGAATGAATAAGAAAAAAACAGTCTTTATTATAACAGCCTTTTAAATACCTAGTAAAGTTGATTGTGTGATTACTATGCGTAACTGCAAATTATTGCTGACTATACAGGGTATTTTGTTTTAGTGGGACAAGGCACAACTTGTAGTAGGACAAAGCACAACTTCTTTACATTAAATCGAACATCCTTTATATTATTATATTTTTTATTTTTTTATCTTTACAACCATATAGTATTTTAGGTATCAGTCGCTAGTGGTTACGGTAAGAACTAACTTTTTTTAAATTTTGAAAGAATGACTGTCCTCTTTAACAGTCAGTATCTAAAGAACTTCATATAGTTTTTCAAAATTATTATGCACAAGATGTTTTTAATTGACAACCATATTTTAATAAAAATCAACTCCTAATATCTCATTTTATTAAATAGAACACCCTATATATTTTTACATTTTCGAGTTTGTCGTTCAATAACATGTAAACGCATGTGCGGTTTTATATGATTTGCGTTCTCCATTTTGAAAATATTTGGAAATTAAAGTTATTTACTGACATTTTGAACTACAAATATTTGTATATTTTACCGCGCTTTTTAGAACAAAAACGAAATTAAACAAAAAAGCAACGAACCATCAGGCTTTCGTTACAATACTTGGTAACTGTCAACAAACTAGCATTTTTCATGTGTTATTGGCTGTTGGGTTGAAAATTCAGTTCATTCAAGTGCGTGTAATATCAATTTTTCAAAAGATAAAATGGTTGAAAAAAATTTTTCATTAGCTTCCAGAGTTTACGTTGAACGTTACCCAGACCGAAGACATCCCAAGGTATTGGCTCTCAAACGGTTAGGGCAAAGATTTCTAAATAGAGGCAATGTTAAATAGGATAGAACTCCACGAACGAAGCCTACAATATAAATGAAGACAACAAATTTTCTATAATAGCTTCTGTAGTAGAAGCTCCCAACTATAGCACCAGCACGGAACAGACGTAGACCACTATTCTGTATGGAAAGTATTAAAAAAGTACAAATACCATCCCTATCATATTCAACTTCATCAACTTCTATGATAGCTTATTGCATCGTGTAGCCAAACGTTCTCAAAACGAATACAGAAGAACTTGATGGGGCGAACGTTGGACGATTGTCACGTGCGGGCTCTTGTCGGTATTTATGTGGCACATCAAAGAATGCTTCAAACATACAATGTTCTTATCCAATGCTAGATCAAATATTAGCCACAACGTGTAACTTAAAAATATGCCAAATGATGTGTGTGTGTTGAATTTATGCTAACATTAGGATCAAGATTGGGGCGACCGTTGGATCCAACGTTTGACACTTGCCTTCCCCTCACATACCCGCATAACCCTGTTATGTTATTTGACGTTACACTTAAGAAATAAACTAAAACATCACCTCGTCGTACTGGTACTGTGCAGTAGTGACCGGTTAATGTCTTTTCTGATTTGATTATAATTCAGCCTACTCTTGTTGTTTCACTCGGCGTTACACCTGCAGAGTGTAGAGAACAGGAAGACGGAACAATACAGAATATAGATGAAGTTAATTTTGATGTGTAGGCAAGTGTAAAAAAACAAATTGTACAAATGGAAAGTTGTTCATGTTCTAAGGATTGCTTAATGACATTTCGTGCTTGCCACTTCCGTTTCAAGGCGTTACTCTCATTCCCATAAAGTGTATACAGCGATACCTTTTCTCAATTCTATAAACCAAGGAGAAAACTGGAGCATAACCTCATCGCATAATTCTGGTGTCAGTTGTTGTATCATTTGACGTGACGTTACAGAGAGCAAATTAGAACATAACCTCATCGTATGGCTGCTGTCTCAGTAGTGGCAGTTGATGCATTGATGTATTTTGATGATAAACTAAAAAATAAATCATTATATGTATAACTCTCATTACCTTAAAGTTCAAACTGTGTGACCTCTTCCTAATTCTTTGCTGCTAGGAGTAAACTAAAACATGTCCGCCTCATATCCTTGTTGTGTCACTTGATGTCACAGGGCAAATTAAAACAGAACCTCATCATATGTTTACTGTGTTTGTGGTGGCCAGTTAATATATTATGCTAGGGCGGCAGGTTAAAACATAACCTCATATCCTTATTGTGTCAGTTAATGTTACAGTTTGAGACTAAATTTATACACAACCTGTTTTTACCTAACGGGTCAACAGGAAGGCGTAGGCACGAATATCAGCTCTCAGCTTGCTGTGATCTCACACATTGAGAGCGTTTTAGCTTCAATCCAATACATGCTTTCATTCAGTGGCATTCGCTTAGTCTTTTGCTACTCACACTCCTGCGATGTAATTTTAGGCATTTTGCGTATTTGATAAAGACTGAAATGGCGGAGTGCGGTACCCCAAAAAGCATGCTTTCTTGATGAAGTAGCTCTAATGCGATCCGCGCGTTAGCGCTCACTGGTGGTTGGCGGTAATAATTAATCCTGCAGCGCTGTTGCTTACTGATACGTGAAAATAATGGATTGTGTTTTCGTCATGTTTTATATCGATATACATTTAATACTTAAAAGAAAATGGATCCATAGTTAGTTATAAAAAATACAAATTGCAGATAGAACGAAAAAAGAATCATTGAGAAACACGGACATATTAGAGTCTTCTATATTAAATAGTAGTATATGACACCTGTCTTGTAACGTGTTTTTTTCTTAATTTTAACTCACGATAGGCGCTGAAAGGTTCATTGTGAGCATATTACAAAACGTACCTAACCCTACTTTTATTAACAGATTTGAGAAGAAAGTATTCAAATGCAAACATTTAAAAATAGCTTTAATACTCAATAGATGTTCATCAAATGATAATAACGTAATTGTAATTAATTGTAACAAACAAAGAATTTACAACAAATGATTAAAATGTTCACCGCTTTCACATGCTCGAACCCTTCGCACAATCCCGTTGCTGACATTTATTAACATATACGGATGGTTGATATTTTTTCCAATATTCTGTGCTGCAATTCATTCAGGTCATGTATGGGCTGCTGTAAAATGGAATTCTTTAAATATAGCCACCGAAAGAAATAGCATGGCATGAGATTGCAGGATCTGGCAGGATAAGATATTGTGTGTTTCGACTAATAATCCGTATGTAGAGTAGTTCTCGCATCATATTTAAGGTACCATGTGTTCTGTGAGCACTGGAAAAAATCAAATCTGAGTTAATTCTTATGAAGTTCTTCGAAAAAGGGCCATAAAATTTCTTCTCGAAACCTTTCTGCAGTAAAAGTTCCTGAAAAATAATCTTCGTTGGTTTTTCAACAAATAAACTCTTATGTCTTACTTTTACCTTCAAAAAAGTATGGCCCACCTATTCTACGCATTGAAACGGTCGACCATACTCCTATTTTGTGAGCATGAAGAAGTGTCTCTACCGTAAATTAGACTTCTCCGAATCCCACAAACGCATGTTTTGCGAATTAATGTCTCCACCGAAATAGAACCAGGTCTCGTCCGTGATAAAAGTTTTCTCGAATAAGTCGTCAGCGAGGATATTTGGAAACCACTGACAATATTCGACACGCTGCGGATAATCAGCTTCGTGTAATTGTTGTACAGACCGTAAACGGTAGGATACAAGTGGATATCTTTCTTTAATATGTGGCAGGTGCTAACTGACAACTGAGCGTGTTGCGAAAAATGGTGTGCAGAGGTTCTTCTTCTTCCATAACCTGTATTACAGTTTCAATTTCTTAGGCCGTTTTTCTCGGAGGATGACCGCTGCCTTCTTTACGTGAAATGGATCCAGTCCTACGAAAAACAACGCAACTCCTGGCGAAACTCTTCAAAACAATCATGAATTGAATGCTGCCACATTCCGTTAACTCGTCAACAATAAAATTCATTTTATTTAAACTTAAATGTTCTTGCAACAAAACCATTTTAGTTGAAAAGGTCACGTTACCAAACACAAACAAGCGACCGGTAGAGATTACAGACAGTAAAATTATTGTTCTGTAAAGAGAGATTCTATTTTAGTTAAAATTATTATTACATAAACTGTAGTGTACTTACGTATTTCACTAACGGTATACACACTTTAGTCTTGATAAAGCCATAAAAATCCAGGAAAAAAACTAAGAAATGCAAGGAAACGACCACAAACGGAACAAACGTAAAAAGTGAGGTTAGGTTGAAACAAGTGATGTGTAGGAGGGACCTCGGTGGTCTAGCGCAGCAACGCGTTGCCACTCGAGGTCACACTGAATTGCGCTCGTTTCGCTGTGGTTTCGAATCTCAACTGGGGCGACCGCATTTCAGTTAGTTAAGTTTAGGGTGCATGCTGCATGAATGGTTAGTGTGTAAGGGACGCCCCCTGAAGTAGTGTGAAAGCGGTTC
>JABXWE010103502.1:0-15184 GCA_014611495.1 Limonius californicus | reverse complement strand
CCATTCAATGGCCACCGCTGTCTCCAGATTTAAATCCTTGTGACTTCTTCATATGGGGAGCGTTAAAAACAAAAGTATACGAGGTACAAATTAATAATGCTGAACAACTGTGGGACAGAATTCAAAATGGTGTAAACGCACTACGAGAAGACGACGATGTTTTAAGAAGGGTGCATTTCAATTTTTTACGTCGTGTTGACCTCTGCATCAATGAAGGTGGAGGTCACATTGAACATTTGTTGTAAAAAAGTTTTATTTTTGTGTCTACGGCCAACTAAATTTTGTAATACAATTAAACCTGCAATAATAATATCGGTTATCAGTATTTGAGTCAACATTTTTTTTTTCGAAACTATGCGAATTACACAGTTTTTACAAGAGTCAAAAAATGAAGCTAATGAATAAGTCTTCACCTTAAAAAAAACATAGAATCGTATCATCATCCTTAAAAAAATTCTGAACAAATTTATCAGGCGGTGGGGGTGGTTTTAACCCTTCTCCAACTTTCTTTGGGCTTCTTTCGTTACGGAAAGTAGTGGCTTCCTTTGAAGTGCCCAGGAACCAAATGTCATTCAAATTGGTTCACACGTTTCTGAACAGCATACAAAAATGTGATTTTTTAAGTAAAATTTGAACTCCTCTCACGGGCAAACGGTACATTTTGGTATATGACAAAGTTGGGTCCAATCGACTTCTTTTGACCTCTAGAATACGTGGTAGCTCTATGTCCCAGGAGTTTTGGGACACCCTGTATTTATTTAAATGAAAACTCATGACTATATCTTTTGCCAGATGAGTGCTGAAGATTTAAAATCTGGAAGAGTTAAAGGGCGGAAAATCCAATTCTGAAATTATCGAGTGCACGGTGCAATTTCGAGACTAGTCTATTAAAATTATCAGATATATCTATCACGGATGGGACGGTAATACATCTATATTTCAAATTTAACATCGGTATACGCGATGAATGCAACTAATAGCTATTAGCAGCTGGAGGGCGAAGGAAATACAATTACGAATTTAATGCACACGAGAGAGACGTCCGCTGTTTCATCTCAGCAGGGCAAAATCGGATTTACTACCCGTACGAGGCCAGTAAATACACTAGATTAGCTTGATTAGTTCTGGAGTTCGCGGGGAATAACGCGCGGCTCGTCTGGACGCCGCCAGCGAAAACACAATTTGAATGTCGACGCATCCAGAGAAATACTAAAACATGAAACGGTTTAAAGACGATAACGAAACAGTATGAAAGCTCGTTAAAGCTGCAGACGACGTTATGTTAGCTCCATTTTTACAACACAAAAACTCTTATGAAAAGCTTTTAAACGATTAAGGAGGACGTAGCCACCACAGAAAACTTTACCATTGTAGTAACACAACCAGATTTATTTCTATAATAAAGAGAAATAGATTTAAAAACAAACCAAGCAGGCAATAAATAGTTTCTTTAATGCAAATGGATGTTGCAGTTTCATATGCAACGCGCTTTCATTGCTAGTCTATATGCGACAACTACACAAGAAAATAAATTCGTTGTGGAATTAAAACGCGCGTATTTTACGATGCTCTTGTTTTTATTGTCGCAAAATGGTGTACAGTTGCAATAGAAGGCATTCATGTGCCAATTCTATCTTCGCAATGGAATAGGATTTGGATGTGTTTGTTTAAAACTGCTGGTAATATGCTGCCCAATTTCCAGCTGCTGCCGTTGACTATAAATAATTCCTAGAAACTCGAGTTATGAGTTTCAATAAATAAATATTGTTACTGGGAAGGAATGCAATGGGCCACCACTGAAATGTAACCTGGAAACTATTGACATTGTTACGTATCATAGAAAATATTCAATTTTCAGCTTCTTCTGTCATAAATGATCTGAGTTTATACTCGTATTAATGCGAATTACATTAATATAACTTAGTCTATCTTTTTCTTCCCATTCATTCATACTACCGTTGCCTCCCCCCCCCCCCGGAACCGCTTTCGCTTTACTTCAGGGGGGTGTGGGCGTCGCTTACACACTAACCGTGGATGCAACATGCACCCTAAACTTATGTAAGCGAAATACGGTCGCCTCAGCAGGGATTCGAACGCTGTGACCTCGACTGGCAGCGCATTCGCACTACTCTACCGAGGCCCCGAACTTAGTCTATCTGATCCGAGCAGACCAGAACCTCTAGAATATTAAAAGATATGCGATAATTATGAAATATTAAATTTTCAATAAGCCCAAGAGTTACTAATGTAAAGCTTGATTGGTTCTATTACTCTTAATAAGTTCTCGTTGCGTCTGTGAAATTACCTTTGATTGCAAGGATAGTTAAGTCAAGACCATAAGGTAGGCATTTTGCAAGTGAGTAGGTTCGATTGACTTCTATTGCAATTCCTATCTTGATGATTTTAGTAACTACACCATCCTAGAATATGCCAATGGAGGATTTCAAATATATCTGATTTACAAATAAACACAAGAACTTAAATCTACAAATTATGAGTGATTTGGAAATAGTTGCAAGAACTTTTTAAAAGCACAAACCGTATTTAGCATTTGTATCTTAAGTACGTTTCCACAATGGCCGTTCTACAATTTTTAATTTCAGTAGGCAAACGCAAAGGTCTTATCTTTATTACACCGTGCGAACTGAAAAGTGGCTAGCGCACCGAAAACGGTAATTTCGAGTTTAGATATGGGAATATTATGCGGTCATGTACTTAGTACGGAAACATTCAAACCGTATTTGTTTTGCTAAACTTGAATTTCGAAGCGTTCTTAGTCGGAAACGCTATTCAATTTGTGAAAGTGAAGCCCTCATTGTTATAGTGTTCGCCCGAAGCGCTGAAAACTGAAAGTTTTCCACCGATGCAGACGAGTTTACTTATAGCTATGGAAATTTTCAGTACGAGGGTATTTGTGTTTTTGCACGAGCTGGATTTTATTGGCACTACGTTACGATAAAGACTTGGTAAACAAACACAGCGATTAACGGCCGAAAAAACAAATCCAACTGCGGAGTTATTTGCTGAAATAATACAGGAGAGAGTTCTACAATTTAAAAGTGATAAGGTTTTTGCTAATACTTGTTAACAATCCATAAAGCAAAATTAGAATTCGCTAAGTTTTTAAAGTTAAATGCTCTATGAGCTGTGAAAAATAAACAAAAGCAACAGGGAATAGGTCACGTCTCTAAGATACCGAGAGATAACCATTTAAATAAATTAGTAACAGTGGCCGGAAACTCCTAGACTATCGTGAATTATTGAAGTCTTAAAATTGCAGTTCTTCGTCGATGTTATTACTTACTTCAAAAGTTAAACTTTCAGTGAAAGAGAAACTTTTGCGAAAGGTATTTTATGGTTTTGGTGTCCGCTCGACTTGTTGTTTATTTTCCAGTACAGAGTATTCTTACGTGTACATACATTCAGTATTCGATGCGCCTTATTAAATAATCCCTGGACGTATTCAAATAAAATTTCAATTGCTTATATAGCTGAAAAGTGATGTATTATTACTTCAATTTTCAATACCGCAGTTGATGTCTAGAATAAATTGAGTCTAATTTAGATATCCAATATAATCTATAAAATCCCCTAAATTAGGGCTCACCAAACTATTTAATGGGAACACCATATTATAACGATTGAAAGTATTAGATGGGCGGTGTAGGAAAAAACATATTAGGTGTCTCAGGAGGTGTGCATTTAGTAAACCAGTTATAAACAACGCCGGGACCTTGGTGGAGCAGTGCGAATACACACTTCTCCACTCGAGGTCACAGTGAAATGCGGCCGGTCGGCGGCGTGTTCGAACGCCGGCTGAGGCGTCCGTATTTCACTTAGTTAAGTTTAGGGTGCATGTTGCATGCATGGATAGTATGTAAGGGACGCCCGCACCTCTCTGAAGTAATGCGAAAGCGGTTCCGGTGGGGGTTAGTATAAGTGAATGGAAAAAAGAAGTTATAAACAGCCCAAAATATAGGTTAATTAAGTTAATTTTGCATAACTAAAAAATTTAAGATAAAATTTTATTATATCATAAAACTACTACTACTGAATATTTTAATATTACATATGTTCAAAATGTGCTTCGACAGGACGCAAACAGTTTTTCTAAATTTAAAACATATGACTGTAAATGACGTACAGCACGTTTATGATTTAGAATTTTTGCTACTTCCACTATCGTATTTTTAAGTTCTTTTAAGATGATGGGAGACGGCCGTGGGCTAGAAGTTAGCGCGTTAGACTTCTACGCTGGTCCTGGGTTCAATTCCTAGGAACATCGGATTTTTAACGGCCGTTCAACCTTGGAAGGCAATGGCAAACCAGCGTAGCATTCTGCCTAGTAAATCTTCTCTGGGGTAGAAGTGATTACACTTCCCGTGATTCGGAGCCCACGTTAAGCTGTAGGTCCTGTATGCCTCTGACAGTCTAAACGCGCAACACAGACGTAGGAGAGAAGATCGCTACGTCTCGTAAGAGATAAAGCACTCTAAGAAGATAGTGGGTTCCGTGCTTGAAACTGCGTATTTTTAAAAACCACGTAGAAAACATCTGTTATTATTATTATAGTGAGTATTTGTAGCTATTGCCGCTTCTTGCATCCCAAGCGCCATCGGTTGCCGTCGTTCCAGTCTCCTTCTCATAATCCTCTCTTTTCCATTTTACTTTCTATGTTATTTATCCATTTCTTCCGAGTTCTCCCTCGTTTATTTCTTTGTGCTGGAACCCAGTTCCATACCTTTATTGGTAAACTTTCTTCATTCATTCGGGGTAGATGTCCGTATCATCTTAACTGCTTTTCATTTATCCTGTCCATAATAGTATCTTTGACTGCCATTTTCTCTCTGATATCTTCATTTCTAATGTGATCGTACAAGGTTAGGCCACAACATCTTCTCCAGTACGTCATTTCCGCTGAGAGTGGTTTGTGATTCATCTATTTGTCTATAACCCAACCCATACGTCATAACCGGTTCCATTATTGATTTAAATATATTTGTTTTCGTTTTTTTGATTAGGTTTTTATTCCACAAGATTGGATGTGGTGTTTTTTCATATTCTTTCCTCTGCCTATTTGCTTCATTATGTCCTTGTCGTCTTCTCCATCCTCGCATATTGTAACTCCCAGATATTCATACTTACTAACACTTTTTATTGTTCCGTTGTCTAGCTCTATATCTTACCCTCTTCATCCTATGACCATATACTACGTCTTTTCTGTATTCACCTCTACGCCCCACTTATTGTATTCCTCTATCAGTTTATTTAGCATGTATGTCATATCCTGCTGATCTTCTGCAATAACTATTTGATCATCTGCAAACAGAATCATATATATCGGGCTTTCACCCAGCCATGTTCCCATCGGATTGTATTTTCTGGTCCAATGTTTTAAGGCGGCACACAGGTAAATTTTAAAAAGGGTTTAGGAGAGGCAGCATCCGTGCTTTACTCCTTTCCAAGGCGAGAATGGTAAAGAGATTTGATTGCCGACTTTTACCACAGTTTGGTTTTCTCTGTATAGTGTTTTTACTGCGTTTATGTACACTTTATTTATGCCTGCTTGTTATAAGGTAATCCATAGTTTTTGAAGGGGGACGGAATCAAATACTATTCTTAAATCTATAAAGCTAACGTGGAGTTCTCTCCCTTTTTCCAGATTTTTCTCTGCTAAGTGTCTTAAAGTAAATAAATTATCTGTACACGATCTTCCTGATCTGAAACCGCTTTGCTCTTCTATTTCCTTAGCTTCTTTCTCTATTCTTGCTTTACCGACTCTTCCGTATAATCTTCCAACGGATGTCGTTATACTTATTCCTCTATAGTTCCCACAATCATTTCTATTTCCTTTTTTGTAAATTGAATTTATATGAGAAATTTTCCAATCCGTTGGTATGTTTTCCCCATTTAGGCATTTATTAAATATATTACTGATTATTTATGCGCTCTTGTTGTGGCATGTTTCAATAGCTCGATAGGCAGATCGCCTGGTACTGGTGCCTTATTATTTTTCATTTTCTGTGGCGTTTTCTTTAACTCTTCTACAGTAATTTGTTCTATTTCACTTTCCTCTACTTCCTCCGCATGTAGTTGTGTGTTCAAAAATTCTACTCCGTTTTTATTGGATTGCTTTTTTTTGTTGGGTTTTCGCTTAATCTGTTTATAGTTTTCCAAGCTTCTCTGGACCTAGATCTTCCTATCATTGAGTTTATTTGTCCCAATTTCTTGTCCCATGCCTACTTTTTCCACTTTTTTATTTCTTTTTTAACTATGTACCTATCTATATCGGTTATATTGTTTGCGATCTTCTTCCTCTTTGTGGCCAGGTATTTACGATACAACCTTTTCTTTTCTTTTACCAACTCCGTTAGGTCGTCTGTCCACCAAAAGATTTTTGGTCTTTTTTCTCTTGTTCCCAGGGCTTCCGGTGCTGTTTTATGTAATTTTGTTTTTAATTTTTCATACATTTCTTCTGGCGTGCCCGTTATGACTTCTTCTAATTTTTGTGCTAGTCGTATTTTGTAGAGGAAGCTAGTGGATTCATTCTTTAGGCTATCTAGATTGTAGACTTTAGCTCTCTTTGTCCTTCCATCCTGTTTGTCTTCCACTATTTGCTTGTTACGTTTTATTTCTATAGGTGACTTAACTAGCAAATGGTCTGACCCACATTCCGTTCCTCAACACATTCTCGTCAAATGGTCATATATGAGTTTTGCTTTATTATAATATAATCTAATATAGATCTCAAGTTTTTTTGTTTTATGGATCCATATATATTTATTGATCATTTTATGTTGGAAAAATCCATTTAGGATTTTTAATGAATGTTGTTCACAGAGTTCCAGCCATCTTGTTCCATTTTCGTTGACCACATCCTCACCGTGTCGTCCAATTATTTTACTGTCTTTACCTACCCTTCCGTTCAAGTCCCCTACCATTGTTTAAAGGAAAACATCTGATAAGGATAAGAAGGTGTGTGCGTGTGTGTGTGTGAGTGTGTGAGTGAGTATGTGTGTGTGTGTGTGGCCAATGTACTGATTATCAATTTATTGGCGACCTCTTGATTTAAGTAACCATTCACGCAGTTTCCATCTTACTGATTGTATATTTTTTATCAATTGTAACAAATAAACTAATTGCTACCAACGTATTCTGAAGGAAGTTGAAGTATTCCTGGGACGTTAAAAATAGAACGTTGATAATTAAATATGCCGCATCACATACCTCTATTCGTTGGAGAAGAATTGTTCAGCCCCGCCATGAGTGGTTTGCTGCCAAATAATTTAAAAATGCGTTGTCTCTGGGAGCAAAAGGGATATTGATATATTTCTACAACACGAAGGGGCAATCATAATAACTCATAAGGTAATCTTCCCCAATCAAAAGGTTCCAAATACGCAAAACAAAAATTGAAATGGTAACACCTACTTTGCGGGACCTCATAAAAAAGCTCTTAAAAAATGGTATTCTGTACCCCCCCCGCCGACTCATTTCGGAAAAAATAAAAAATGAAACTCAGAAGTTTCTTAAATGTTAAGAATGAGGTCCATTATTCTTCAGACAATAGTAAAGTCTAATGGGGACAAATCTGGAGATTTTGGGGGCCATTCTATTAGATTAGAAAAGATTGAATCAATAGAATAGCCCCCAAGATCTCCAGCATTGACCCCATTACGCTGCTTCTTGTGGGATCACTTAAAATTTGTTATCTACATAACTCAGCCTCAGTTCATAGTACAACTGCGACAACGAATACTTCACGAGTGCTGAGCTATTCCGCGACATACCTTCCAAAATGTTCGTAGAAAATCTGACAGTAGACGCCATTATTTTGTAATTGTAATTGCAATAATTGGTTCACAATTATCTGGGTTTTATTTTTTATTTCTACCAAAACGAGTCGAAAAAAAGGTTGCTACTACTAAATAGCATTTTTAAGAGCTTTTCAATGAGGTGTCACAACGTGGGTATAACCATTTCAAAAAAAATTATGTGGGGTACCTAGAGCCTTAGAGATTCAATGGGGAAGATTATCTTATAAGTCATTATGATTTCCCCTCCATGTTGTAGAAATATTTTCTATAAAAGATCAGTATCTGTTTTACTTCACACATTTTACTATTTTAAACTAACACCCAGTATAAGGCGTGGATAGTTTGGTATTCTTGCAAACAAAAGTTTATTCTTCAACAGAATACCAGGAAACGAATGCCACGCTACTTAAGTATAAAATATTAATTGTATTTCTGATTTTATGCGAAATGTAAAAAAATTGCTAAATCATAAAACATATCTTCTAAAATCATTCACTAGAAATGCTGCAAAATTGTAAAATGGAAATTGGTCTATCTTATGCCATTATTTAAATACAGAAAATATTAAAATAGTTGTATAATTGTCTTGTACATTGTTAAATTATTTTGTGGCAAAATATTGGAATTTTTCATCATAACCAATTATGATAAAATATACTATTTTTTTCAAAGTGGCCGTTGGAAAAATGGAAATTCTTGCTCATACTATAGGTATAGTGTGTCTCAAATTCAAAGTTGGTCGTTATAGTATCGCCAATTGGATACTGCCTTCGAATACGTCTAACCATCATATTCATCAGCATCATCATCAACAGTTTTGTTGTCCTTTATTGGGCCGCGTCTGTTCTATGTCACGCGTTTTTCCTTAGAGATAAGTTAGAAACACAGGGGACCTACAATTTGACATCGAATCCGCATGACAATTTTCAAAGACGGATTTTAGCATTAAAAACCCCACGCTTGGTTGCAGCACAAAGTTTTTATACGCTGCTTGGTAATGCCGAGGAGTCGGACCCAACTAATAATCGAGGTTTTGCCTAGAAAGCGACCGCTCAGCCAACTGAGCTGCCACCACACTATAATATTATATTCAATAAAAGACCATAAAAACAGCAGCAGCTTATAGGCTTTAGCTCTATAGCTTACAAGTTGTTTAAATTTGTATGCACATACAATACAGGAATGTATGAGAAGAGATGTGAATTACGGCAATATTGGGTCGAATTATTATTTTTTTAGATTTTCATTCTGTTTGGATTCCAATGAGGTAGGTAATTATTTTAATTATATTTTCGGTTTCAATTAATCAAAAAAATGGCCTTATTTTATTTTATTGGGAATATAATACGATACTTATGTTAAGTTTTTTTTGTGTGAAAATGCATTTAAATTACTTTTTCCTTCGTACTGCAGCTTACCATAAGAAATTATTACTAATAGTTACATCGCATAATGTTGTTGAAAACAGCATCTATAACCAAAATAAATAAGAGGCAACCTAATAAAACAAAATTAATTTAAGTATAACAAAAGAGAGATGTGCCTTTAAGGTAACTGTACAAATGGATTTCGATTGGGATTGACTGCGGAGACCTTGGCGGCCAACTTACTGATGGGCAGAACTCAATACACTGGGTCTTGTATATAACGTATCTCTGTGAGTTGGGGCTCTGGATTGTTGATAATACAGCCTAGTCCTTGCGTAGGTATTCACTTATATGGGTTAAATACGTGCCTTCATAACTTAGGAATTGCTAATTGTACTTTGGAATACTTCTTCATATTTTAATTTGAAATTGTAGACATAACAGATATAATCTGTGGAACACATACCAAATATGCTTGTGTTTCACATTTATTACGCGGCTAAAATTCGTGTTGCATTCATTAGTATAATGGATTTATCAAAATTTATCCCGCAAGTATATTAATTAAAATATCACACAGTTCTGCAACTGCCAGTATTGATGTTTTTGGATTTGCGTTATTTTTGAAACTTTTGATACATATGAAATATGAGATTCTAGTTATGTGGTTTACTGACACTTCCTTCTAAAATTTAAAGTTATTCTAGTCGTTAAAGCAGACTTGTATGTGTTGTATGTTTCGAGATACCAATTTAAGCAAGTCTGTTGTCCTTGTGGCTTTAAAGGAAACGTTCTAACAAGTTCTATTTCGGTAAGTTTGAAAAAGTAAAAATACACGAGAATAGCGCTTTGGTAAAGCAAAATGTAAAACTAATAGTTTGTTTTTAGATATTCATTTGACTCAACGTGAGATGCGGTCAGCTTTATTAACTTCACTAACTTCCAGAAATAATGTTTTGTTTTGGAAGTAAATAGTTCGGCAACGTTTTCCTTTATGCCGAAGTTATAGTTGCAAGTCTTAAAAATAGAATATAGAGATATGCGGCGAATATTAAACTACAAGTAAATTATTGGTGCATTGTTTAAATATTAGTTTACAACGTATTTTTCACTTACGTTAGATATTAGTTCAATATTCTTATCTTTGTATTACTTAAGCTAATTCTGTTATGTTCGATTGCTTTCTGTATTATTTTATCATAAAAAGTTCTTTGCAAAGTAGAAATGTGATGTACGGTAAAAGAAGTAGTTTACTTATTTTGGTTACAAAAATAGGTAAAAATAAGTAAGGATGTCAAAACTCTTCATATTTTATAAAATAGTAAATATTGAAAGAGGCAATAATTATATTTGAATATTAATGATAGAACGTACAAACGGTTATTCTGCTGGAAGCGCTTCCACAAGTACTTTTGTACATGGACTCTGGTACTGCTAGTAGGACTTACTACCGCCCATAAGGCTGTCCTTCAGCGCGGACGTTAGCGTCCTGCCGGCAGTACGAATAAAATTTCTATTCAAGCCGACTATAAGCGACAATAAAAATCAACACTTCAGTGGCGTAGCAGACTCTTTATTTATGAAAAATAGAAAAACAAAGGATCACAGTCCAAAACAGAAAAATTGCTAATATTTTCAAGTTCATTTTCCAGTCTTAGTGGATCTATTGAGATGTTGGTAGTATTCCCGTCAATGTCCCACACAACTGACGCACAGTTCTTTGACTTTATTACGCTTTTGACAACAGCATAACATCTTGAGATCTGCCATGGGTCTCCAAAATGGGAAACACTCCATGAATTATCATTTTTTATATTAAAAATTGTCGCTAAGACGGATACCCGTTGACCAACATGCAACATTCTCCCGACTGAACCAACGCGAGTTTCAACAGGTTGTAAATTCTAGCCTGAAAGACGTACACTTGTGGTAAAAACATGCGCTAATAGCTAAATATGTGCAAAATATTCCTAGAGGACTTTCAGTCCTACTAAAAGAACAGTAAGTTCTTACAAAGGCAATTTTATTAGTACTCGAGTGAGTTGATTTGGTCCTACTAGAAGGACGCTGTACGTTCTATCATTAATGTTAAACCACGAGGTGTGTTTAATTGAAACCCATCTTTCCCTTATAAAATTTGCTTTGCTTTATAAAAAATGTATTCAACAATTTAATTACAAATAATTACCGTTACAGCTACGGCACCTATCCCATTGTTTTACTAACCGACGTATACCCACATCATAGAATTCTTGTGGCTGCTGATTGAAGAAGTCTTCCATAGCTATCTGTACCTACCTTCTGCGTCAGATTCAAAATGCCGACCTTGTAACGCCTTTTTCAACGGTCCAAAAATATGGAAACAGCAAGGCGATAGATCCGAGCTATAGGGTGGATGCTCTAAAACCCTCTATTTCTTTCGTTGAAGATTTTCTTTTACCACATTAGCAACATGAGGCCTAGCATTGTCGTGCAGTAAAATCACCCCACGCGTGAGTTTTCCTGGACGTTTCCATCTTATTGCTTGATTAAGCTTGTTCAAAGTATCATTGTGCAAAAGGTTATGCTGTAAACTTCTTCGGTGGTGGTGAACTTGAATGTTTCCACTGCATCGATGATAACTTACCGGATGGCTCGTAGTAATGGCACCAAGTTTCGTCACCAGCAACTATTGACAGAAGAAAGTCATCACCATTTTGCCTATAGTCTGTGAGGTGTTGTAGAGATAAGTCCACTCGCAAGCATTTTTGTTCATTAGACAAGAGACGAGGAATCCATTGCGAACAAACTTTGCTGTAACCCAGATTACGAACAATACTATGGACAGATCCTACATTCGCATCAACAATTGCTGAAATTTCTCTAATTGAAATTCGACGATTTTTTCTAATAAGGCTTTCCACAGATGCCATATTGTTTTCTGTTAATGCAGTACACCGTGCACCTGGTCTCGGCTTATCCATAGCCGCCTCTTTTCCATTCATAAATTTTCGGCACCATTCCTTCACAGTTGGGTACGCAATACATGCATTTCCATACACTGCTTGCATTCGCGTATGAATTTGCAACGGCTGCATACCCTCAGCGCATAACAATTATAGGACCGCACGTTGATCAAACTTGGACGAATTTTCAACAACAAACGACATTTAAAAATCGAAGTTAAAGTCGTACTCCATGTCACACCAATAATTAGGTAATGAGAAAAAAACCCCGAAATGAAATCAAACCACTATAACTCACAACTCTTCAAACAAAACACAACTCTTAAAAGGCACTGTTTGACAGGTGGTCCGTAATCATGCGACCTTTACACGAATTGGACATCCACTTGCGACGAAGCAGCAATTATTACACCAAATATTGTTTCCTACCCCACCTTTCCATGAAATGGACAATTTGCTCATCGGAATGCTGTAGTCTCGTATAATTTCACCATCTGGAAGAGGATGGGTTCCACTTCATGAAATGGTTGGGATTTTTGTCCAGGTGGCGGAAAACTTTGAAACTACAGTATGTGGAGCCGCTTCATGAAGTGGATGGCCTTTTCATGACATGTACAATTACAGCTTCTGGATTCGACATATACATGTTGCTTTTGAGATTTCCGCGTGTGTTGTATGCCGTGATTGACTTTTAGGAATTCTTCCGCGTAGCAACTGCTTGGTCCTGGGACGGATCGGGGTTGTCTTGACGACGTTTCGGCAAAGTCGCATTTGCCATCTTCAGGTCTTGTCAGATAACTTTCTGCTGGTGCTTCTTGTGTATACAATAATTTTACAGATATAGACGTACCTTTTATTGAACCAAGGTTATAAGTACAGTTTTATATAGGGATTAAAATTTGTTTAGGACACATTATATACACTGCTATACAGTGTATAGTATTTATGCACTTTCCTTCCAGTTATATTGTTATTGCCTTACTGAAGGGTGCCTGGTAGTGCCTGGTTAACATTTAACAACGTTGTAAATGCAGGTTAAATAACAGACCCGGTTTTAGGAATTTCATTTGAAAATTCAGAATTTTCAAATATAGATTTTATTTAAGTATAAATATCTATTTACACTTTTTAAAAATAATAAAATTTTCTGTACAATATTGTGGGAGACCTAGTTTCGCCTAAGTAACATATATTTCTATTTCCTTGACAACGATATGTTTTGATGTTTTAGAGATACTCGCGGCGCCATGCTTGTAATCTGTCTGATTCTATGATAACTTGAGCTCGTTTATAGTTTTATGTTTAAATCCCATACGTTTCATAATTCCTAGCAATATGCTTTCGGAACATTTTATTGCAGTATAATCTTCATTCAATCTTTGATTTAACAATTTCATCTTAAGCGAGCAGTTTTCCCGGTACATTAGACATCATTCGCGCCGAATTAAATGTTCGCTATCAGTCCACCCTGTCCACATTTTAAAATAAATAAATATCTGCTTCGCAGAGGAGTTCATTTACGGCAGTTTTGCGCTGTTCACTTCTTAAGTTTAAAAAGTATTTCGTAAGGCAGGCAATAAGGCAATTATCTAATCTAATCTCTAAAGAGTAATTTACTACTTATGCAAACTAATTGAAGAAGCTAATTTTGGTACATATTTTACTAGGTTTAACATAAATAGAATAGTTCCACTAAATAATGAATTAAGAACAGAGAATTTAAGCTTTTTGCTTGACTCACAACTTCTAGGTAACCTCAGCCTTTTCGGCATATGTAAATTTACTTGAATTTCGCTGGTGATTTAAACCGAGTTACAAGTAGCTTGTGAATCCTTGTTTTACAAGTACCTTTTTAAAGTGGATAACGGTATAATTTGATGTAGACTAAGAACTTATACAACTGTACCTTTTCCCTTATTTAAACAAAGTCGTAAGGATGACTGTATATGAGGTCCATACAAGGAGATTTAAATTTAGTAGACATTGTATACACTGGTATATACTGTGAAGTATTTGTACTTAGTGCAACTGTGGTTGATTCACTATATCTAGCTTTATAGATACGTATTTTTCTTATTCCACCAAGGCTTATTGTATTTGTGTTCGAATTTAGGACATTTTTTATGTTATACAGTGATTAACGTTGGTACTAAGTCAGCTATGGTGAATATAGTTGACTTTTAAATAATAATCTCTTACTCGTTTAATCAAGGTTGTATGTCCTATTATGAGTCCTACATACAAAATTAGGTCAGACGAGCTGGTCCTGGTCTTAGTCCTAAATATTTGCACTGTGACTGATATACTATAAGTGATTTTGTAAATATGCATCTTGTTCCCTTTTAACCTTCCAGTAGTCGCGCACGGTGTCTGAGACCGGGCCGATATTCTATTTCTTGTAAAAACTGATGGGGGTGGCGAAAATATTGCACCACCTCAGTACCTTCCTAGGTTATCGCCATCTAATTACAGTTGTATTATGGACATTGTATTGTAAACTCTTGTCCAGTGGCAGCGTGTTCCGGTGTGTCAGACCGGGGTGACTATTTATGATATAAAAATTATTAAGTGTTTATTAGGTAAAAAGTTTGACAAGGGTAAGGTTTTCTTCATTTTATTAATTCCCATGTTATATTTAATTCTAATAATACTGATAGAAAACTATTACGATGAAATTTTTTGAAGGAAATGGCTAATGGGTTAATAGGTCCACATTTGCAAATACGTGCTAGTATGCCTAATCTTCCACGTAATTTGAAGCTGCGACTACAAGAACTAGTTGGAAATGAATCGAGAGAGGCACTAGAAAATGTCACACCTGGGAGATGTTCGTATTGTGACTGGAAAAAGAATAGAAAAACGCGATTTTCTTGCTATAAGTGCAGCACTTACATCTGTTTGGAACATATCACTGCTATCTGTAAATCATGTAGGGAAAATGCTTTTCTAAATGAGTAGATGTACTATTTTTGCATAATTATGTTTTATAGATGGTAAATTACCACTTTTGAGTATTCATTTATTTTATCTTCTATCATTTTCTTTATAAACCAAA
>JABXWE010103501.1:0-26957 GCA_014611495.1 Limonius californicus | reverse complement strand
AATACTGATAGAAAACTATTACGATGAAATTTTTTGAAGGAAATGGCTAATGGGTTAATAGGTCCACATTTGCAAATACGTGCTAGTATGCCTAATCTTCCACGTAATTTGAAGCTGCGACTACAAGAACTAGTTGGAAATGAATCGAGAGAGGCACTAGAAAATGTCACACCTGGGAGATGTTCGTATTGTGACTGGAAAAAGAATAGAAAAACGCGATTTTCTTGCTATAAGTGCAGCACTTACATCTGTTTGGAACATATCACTGCTATCTGTAAATCATGTAGGGAAAATGCTTTTCTAAATGAGTAGATGTACTATTTTTGCATAATTATGTTTTATAGATGTTAAATTACCACTTTTGAGTATTCATTTATTTTATCTTCTATCATTTTCTTTATAAACCAAAGTTTTTTGTTCTTTGAATAAAAAAAAGTTTTATTTACAATGAACGAACGAATAATTGTTGAACTAGTTTTGTAAATAAAACTAAGTCTTAAACCTTTTTTTATGATCCTATAATAAAAAAAAATAGTTTTTTTGCATTCCCTTTTTATTTATAAGCTACCTGGTCTCAGAGACCGGGGCGACTAAACATGTCGAAAATTTTCGCGCGACTACTGGAAGGTTAAGGTTGTAGGTAATAAAAAATTATTTATCGGCTGGCGCCTAAATGGCCGGCGCCTAAAGGGTCGGCGCCTAAGTGGCCAGCGCCTAAACAGCGGCGCCTAAAAGTCACGTACCGTAGTATTACAATTATGATTTTATGACTTTATTTGAAAAAATTGTGTATTTTTAAGGTTTTGCAAGTGTTTAATTTATTAGCTTGTTAAATCGTTTTCAATATATATGTTTTTCCCTTTAAGCTTATTTTTATTGCTCATTATTTTTTTGTTTTGTTCCCATGCTAGCACCTTGGCCATCGTTATTTTCTTTTCTTGGTTTTTTCGTATTTTAAATGTATCGGTTATGGTTGCGTTTACACCGACCTCTTTCTTTATCATCTCTTCCACATTCTTCTCTAGTTTCCAATCTCTTTCTTTCAGCCCTTTAATTATTATATTTTGCCTTTTTTCTCTCTTGCTTGGGTCTCCATTGCCTTTTTCAGAGCTGTTATTCTGTATCTCATTTCGTTTCTCTCCTGGTTCCACTCAGTTTCTTTCCTTATCATTTGCTCTCTAACTTCGCTTATTTCATCTTGCTTTTTTTGAAATCCATCCTTCATTTCTGCTCTCATTTTTTGTATTATTCTAGTATTTTATCCGTGTTGTCTTGGTTGTCTTCGCTTTCTGTATTCTGACTGTTTTTTCTTTATTTGTGTTTTCTGTTCTTTTGGGCGGCGTTCTAGTATTGATCTTGCTTTTTTTGAACGCTTCCAAATGCTGGTAGAATTCTGCTTCTGTATTCATGCTCTCTCTCTTTTATAATATTCCATAACTGATACCGTGCTATTAACTCTTGGTCTTGGTTTGATACTTTTATCACTCATGTATTTTCGTTAGTTTCAAGTATTAAATTTTAATCTGGCAACGTTGCAAAGCCCACGCGGCCGGTCTTATCCACTTTTAACTTTCTTACGGCCAGTTTTAGTCTTTATTTTTCCATTTTTAGTTTCACTTTGCCTTCAATTTTTATAGTATCTAGTCTTTCCCTAATTGTTTTCACTCACTACAGCTCTATCTATCTCACTTTGTAACCGCGAAATTTCACAATCTCACTCTTCCTCCGTTGCCAATTCAAATTTAAGGTTTTACAAACGTTTAATTTATAAAAATCGACATTTTTGTGAATGTGTAATTGATATTATGTTAAAACAAAGAAGATGGTCTCTAAATGTCAATGCTATTGGTAGAATTGTCAATGACAACTCGCACTAGTATAAAATTTCTAGTTTACAGAATAATGGTGGCTCTCACAGATGATATTCTGTGTAAAACTATTCACCAGATAATAAAACAAAACATTTCACATATAAATTAATACAAATTGATATATACTGAGTTCATCCGGGGTATAAAAGCTAATTAATTTACATCAAAAACAAAAATTTTCAAATTTTAAAACCTTCATAAATTCAATTGACATGGTTGAATTCTAAAAGGTATTTCAAAAAATAGGAACCTTGTTATAAGTAATATATAAATACATGTAACTAAACCGCAATTTTTAGATTTAAACTGTTTGTAAAGTAAAGCAATAAAATTAAATTATTATTGTGTTCCCTTTCTATATGAAAATTTAACTTAAATGGCTTTAGTTACTTTATAAGAGTAGCCTAAAAATGGTTTATAAACAATATAAAAAAAAAACACATATTTAACCTTTATTTTGATGAATCAAACTCTATATTTATTATGGTGCAAAGTGTACTAGAAAACCTAATTATGTGCAGTTATGCCGATTGTACTCATGTTATGACATTTTATAATTTTAGGATTATCAGAATTTTATGACTCCCCTGGTTATTATCAAAATTGAATCCAATTTTTTTATTAAACAATTTATAATTTTTCCTTTTCAAGGATATAAGGGTTGATATACTAGTTTTTTAAAATTACAGATGTTTAAGAAAAAATATTTCAAATAAAACCAACACAAATAAGCAATTACAAGACATAATTTTCAAGAAATAAACAATTGAACAACTAGTAAAAATTCTAAATGTATTTTGTTATTGCAATATAATTCTTCATTGATAAACCAGTATTTTGTGTTTGTTTTTAATATTATCATGAATTATTTTTATTCAATATCCGTATATTATTTACGATAAAATGTATTGCCCATTATACAGTCTGTACCAGAACAAACAAATTATTTTGATAGCTAACAGCTTTTCGATTGTTTCCTGTAAATTAGTCACTCATTTGTTTTCGTTCGAGTGATTTTCTTAAACATCTTTATAGCTTATAAAAACAAGTATGCCAACCCCTACAACACTGAAAAGAGAAGAAATAAGTTCCCTAGATTGCAGATATACACGCATTCCATTAAAAAAATGTATGATACTCAAAAGAGACGATCGAAAATTCTAAAATAGTTTTATATGTTATAAGTCTGTCCAACTTTTAACTATGTTTAATGAATGAGCAAATTGAGCTCCTAAATTTTGTTGTTATTGGATGTTTTGGATTAGAAGATCAGAGTCAAGACTGAAATCAACATCAATAATTAATTATCGTGCTGTACCTCTTGAAATAATCAATAATATTGTTTTGACTTATTAATTCACATGCCTATCAGTGAAGTAACAAACAATTCATAAATTTCTTAATTCTAACTTTGTATGAAACAGAAAGAGGGTTTACCTAGAAAATATTTAGTTTATATTTTTGAATAAATCTCTACATTTTGAGGTATTTATTGTGGTTAGTAAGCCTATAAAGCTTAGTATATAAATATCCAAAATCAAGCATTGGGCAAAAATATTCCATTTCTTACATCTAAAATACATATATACATTAATAGCAGACATGTGGGCTATATGCGTTAAATTTGAGTATATCTTACCATTTAAAAGTTTTTTTAAACTATATTTGTTGGATACCCCAATTACATACACAGATTATTAGCACCCTGCATTATATACTATTATTTATTACGATTTAGTACATTGTATACCACCGTTTTTATATTTTGCACAATAGTCTATCTAGTATATTTAAGGAATTCTAGTAAATTGTGGGATTTACATTAATTACTTTAAGGGCTTTTTTGAAGATAGGACGGTTGTGTGTATTCTGTTGTTCAAATTTTGGGTGTAGAGGTGTTTTACAAGTTTTGCAATGAGTTGGCTTCTTATTTTAAATTAGGTAGTCATGTGTTACTGCTGTATATCTTTTAATAACCTTTGTTACGATTATTTGCTCTCTTTGAGGTTTCTTTGACTACCATTTGTTTTCTTTTATTGTGCCCAGTTTGGTACTTGTTTTTTCTTTTCATTTGTTTATTGTTTTATTGTCAGATTATGGTATTTGGATGTCCAGTAGTCCCCTGGCGAGTGCTCCTTTTGCTATTTTGAAAGCAGCCTCCATTCTGACTATGGGTAAAGGATGAAGGTATCAAATAAATATTGAATTTTGTTTTTTTTCTTTGAGAGTAGGTTTTGATTTTAATAAAGAAGGAATGGTGTATGTTTATACTATACAATTTCAGCACTTCAGGCCTTGGGCTTGTGGACAATAATGTGTCTTCATCTTGTTCTATCCACCAGTGGATCTCTCCATTCTGTCACTTGTAGTTCCTTCAAATCTTCCTGAATGAACTCAAACTATTGTCTCTTTTTATTTCAGCCTTCCAGTTGTTTAATCCAGTTTCTCTTGGTGTTTCTATTCTCTTCCATCCTTGCCAGATGTCTTAACTAACTTAAACAGTTTCGTTTTACAATGTTTATGACCGCTAGCTCCTTGTATTTACTTGTCACGTTTTTGTTGGTTTTCGTTCTCCATACTTCACTCCTCCTAAGATCCCTCTCAGTATTCCTTTCCCACACCGCCAACTTAAACTTATCCTCTTGTCTTAACACCTACACAACTGTATATCACTGGTCTTATTATAATTTTATATATACTAATAATTTTCACTGCTATTGATACATTTTTTACACTAGGTATTTGATTTAGACTCGCCGTACATCTTGTACCAGCTATCATTCTTCTTGATTATTGTTTCCAGCGTTCCTTATTTCTACTCCAAGATTGATTGTGTTTTGGGCCCTTTCAGACTTGTAAGGCTTATCTTGTCTCCCTTTAATTTTTAGGTTATCTTCATCCTAATGCTGTTTGCTTCTGCAGACCATGTATGTTACTTTTGATTTGCTAATCTGTAGTCAGTACTTATAAGCTTCTTTCTCTATCCTTATTATGTTCTTCAATTCTTTTCTAGTTCTTGTCTTGTTGTTGGTGTGGGCTGTTTGAATTTGTTCCTACTCCTCTTAGTTTACATTTTCTTATTTATCTTTTTGAGAGTCAAATTGAACAGTATAGTTGATAACAGATGTCCTTGTTTTAACCCTCTCTTTGATTCAATCTCCTCAGTTCCTTTCCTTCTATTTTCACCTGTTTTATTGTTTTCTCTAGTGTCATTTTAATCAATACTTTCAGGGCTTCTGGCTTTTGGAATTCTCTGAATATATTGTATATTCTTTCGTGTACTCTATCATGGGCTTGTTTGAAGTCATGTGGTACTGCATATTCTTTTGTAATTTTATATTACTAATGCTATTTTTTGCACTAAGCAAGTCCGTGCATAGGTGAAATTGGTTGTAATGTACTTGACCTCACGGGCTTTTAGAATGGCATATGCTTCAGCAGAATAGATGCTGGAGGTCGATTCTACATGGTTATCTGTTTTGGATCCATGCATATATATGAATTTTTAGTTTAGGTCTTTAAATAACACTAGGTAGAGCTAGAGGGGTATGTATTTTATTTTGGAAATTGTGCTAGACAGGATATACAATGAGGATGAATTTGCCAAGGGGTATTTTTATAAGTCATTCGGTGGATACTTTAGGTGTTGAGGTAATGATTTTTAGAGAGTTTGTTATGTAGTGTTGTAAAGGTGATACAATTTGTTCTTTTTCTTCAAAGAGGATGCTATTGAAATCTAGCATTGGTTTCATGTCTTAGATATCTTCTGTGAGCTCTAAGTAAAGGACGAATTTATAGGGTTTAATTTTAGCTGTTCTTTTTCTGTAGTACGTTTTTGATCAGTTAATGTCTCTGTGTGTGTTTTGGTTACTCCCGTTTTGTGCAAATATGCCTGCCAATTCATTTGTTGTTAATCTATATAAATTCGTCTTAGGTCTGTATGACATGGCACCCAATTTTGTACAAAATTTATTCACAAAATTCTGTAAACCATGTATTACACGAAACAGATTTTTGCTCAAAATTTTGTACAATATTCTGTCTGCGAGCATGCGCAAATAGGTGCAAATTACGCTGATGCCTGTGAGATAACTATCAAAATAATCATGTGACTGTCGATAAAGTAGAAATCTACCAAGATTGTATATTAGGATAATGCATAAGTTCGTAGCGCTTTTATTTATTTATTTTACATGAACGCACGACAAAGCAAACAAGCTGCAGCAATAAAAACCGCGAGCGAGATAAGAGAAAGTGCGTGGGGTGTAGGCAATCTGTGGTTGTTAATAAACACTAAAAATTGCTCGTTTGCGCATCGATCCGACGCCGACTTTGTACAAAATTCTGTAGGTTCTAGAACATGAATCTACCAGAATTGTGTACAAAATTTTGTATAAAATTCTGTAAAACATGTATTATGCAGAACAGATTTTTGCTCAAAATTGTCTGTGAGCATGCGCAAATAGGTGCAAAATACGGCGACATCTGTGAGAAAACTGTCAAAATAATCATATGTATTTATTTTACATTAACGCACGACATAGTAAACAAGCTGCAGCAATAAAAACCGCGAGCGAGATAAGAGAAAGTGCGTGGGGTGTCGGCAATCTGTGATTGTTAATAAACACTAAAAATTGCTCGTTTGCGCATCGATCCGACGCCGACTTTGTACAAAATTCTGTAGGTTCTAGATCTAGAACATGAATCTACAGAATTGTGTACAAAATTTTGTATAAAATTCTGTAAAACATGTATTATGCAGAACAGATTTTTGCTCAAAATTCTGTCTGTGAGCATGCGCAAATAGGTGCAAAATACGGCGACATCTGTGAAAAAACTGCCAAAATAATCATATGTATTTATTTTACATGAACGCACGACAAAGTAAACAAGCTGCAGCAATAAAAACCGCGAGCGAGATAAGAGAAAGTGGGTGGGGTGTCGGAAATCTGTGATTGTTAATAAACACTAAAAATTGATCGTTTGCGCATCGATCCGACGCCGACTTTGTACAAAATTCTGTAGGTTTTAGAACATGAATCTACAGAATTTTGTACAAAATTTTGCTGTATGACACGGCACAGAATTTTGCAAGAACACTTTGGGCAAAATTCTGAACAAAATTTTGTACAAAATTCTGCGCGGTATCATACAGGCCTTATACTAAAGTTTCAGTTTGAAAGATTGATTCTTTTAATAATTTTATTCCACATTTCTTTGGTGACCATATTTGAGTTAATTATAGAAACATGGTTTTGCTGTGCTTGTTTTTGTTGGTTAGTCCTGCTCTGCATGCAATAGCTCTTCTTCTTTTCAAATTTATTAGATTTACTAAACTTTTTTTTTGTATGTGTTGTGTTTGTCTTGTGATTGCTTTCTGGCATTCCTCATTTCACCAGGGCCCTTTCTATGATTTCCTCAGTTATTTTCATAGTCTATTGCTTCCATGACTGTATATCTAATTTTCTTAGTTAACCTTTTTGATAATCATATTTAGTTATTGTAATCGCTGGGCAAATTCTTTATAAGAGTTTAAAAAGTATGCAGTTGGTTTTTTATAGTTCCCTTTATTATGAGCTGGGGGATTGTTTGGTAAGTTTTAGGATCTTTGTCTTATGGATATAAAAATTTAGGAAGTCGACGCTACCATGAAGGGAGGAGAGCATTTTCGAGGTAGGGTCTATACTTGAAATGAACCAATTCTTGTATAGAAATGGCTTGGAGATTCATTGTTGAGTAGTACATTAGATTTTCCACTACTTCACCTACGTGGCTGTATGGATTGATAAGTTATTATGTGTACTGATATCCCCCATTATAATCAAGAAGACAGGAAGTTGTAATATTAATTCTATCATCATTTTCATGTATGTTTTGGCGAGGTGGTAAGTATTTCAGATTGTGACTTTCTGAGGGATGTATGTTGTAACAGTAATGGCTTCTAGATTACTCTCTATAGGGTTAGGGCCTATGAGTATTTTTTGCTAGTATTAGAAAGCCTTCACTGGCTATTACATAGTTTTAATCTTTAAGTTTTATGGCTTTTGTTCACGGAGGCGGGTTTCTTATATGCCTGTACAAGCTGGTTTTGGTTGAGTAGGTGTTATATTTCGCTAGGGGTGCTTAAAAACTGTTACACTTCACTGTAAGATGGACATATTAGTACAATAATATTTCCGGACTAGAGTGGGAGGTTAGTTGTTTATTTTAGGTGAGTTATAATTCTCGTGAATCTTGAAATTATTGATCTTTGTTCGAGGAAGGGGTATAGTTCTGACATAATTTGTATGAGTTTATTGGCATTAGAGATATATTGGAGGGATACTTCTGATTGATTACTTCAACAATGTACCTCTTCCAAAAAATGTAGTTCTTCAAAGGTTAGTATATAAATTTGTCTGGATTGGTTTGAATGATTCTTTGAAGTGGTTGTATTAATTGCTGAACGACTTGACTTTCCCCCAGGCTTTCAACATGGAATTTTTTAATTTTTGGTACTTGGCTATTGCTGGATGATTGTTGTACTGTTGGTTTCATTTAGAGAAGAATTTGCATCTATGAGGGATTTTGCTTTTGAATCTGTAGAAATGAATGCTGGATGTTATCAAAATTGTTTCTGTTGGGGTTGTTGATCTACATAGGGTGAGACTATCGTGTATATTTGATTAATTTTTATTGGTTTGTAAGGGTCTATTACAAGGGATTGGTATTATGGCGAAGTATCTTTATTTGGGCATAAACTTATGTGATCAGCTTGTTTACAAAGGAAGCACGCCATAATTTCTTCATTTATGGATCTTTTGTATTTGGTGCATTCATAATTAAACGGGTTTCTGAAAAAATTGATTCATCTTCAGGCGATATGTCTTCCAAAATTTAGAATGTGTGTGTAGCCTTTTTCTTGAATTTCAGCTATTAAGAAAGTTGTTGGTGATAATAGTATTATTCTGGCAAGAAATAATTCATTTTCAATGATACTATGGGGTATAGTTGAACAGATACTGAATGATCAGTCTTATAATGATTTCATTCCATTTGGATAATTTTATTGGTCAACAATTTCTTCAACTTTTATTTTGCCAAGGGAGTTTATGATTATGGCTTGTTCTTTTGTGGGAAAGATATCAGTTTGTTTCAAAGGTGAATTATCCTGAGTTCATTTAACTGGGTCGGTGTTAATTGGTTAGTTTTAATCACCAAAACCCTGTTGTTACAGACTCTTGTGATTGTGGTTAATGACGAATGGGGGATAGAAGGAAATACTACTCTACCTAGCTATTGTAAAATAATAGTCACTTGATAAAGAAGTAGAAAAAACAGATGTGATGATCAGCAAATTTACACAACATTACAAATTTTTTGATTTTCTGAAAAGTGTAGAAAAAGTAGATTCATGTTTTGGCCACTGCACCAATAAAATGCATATTTTTGCTTCTACCTAGTGAGCTATGCGTATTTTAAAGAAACCAAACATAGCTTTATGGTATCCTCCCAAGAAAACAAATTTTGTGTGATTTAACCGGCCTTCTGTCCCTTACCATTCCGGCGAGCCCTGTAGTGTAACTGCTATAATAGGCATATTGTACATGGGTACCTTGGTTGTTTTTCTTTCGATTCCAGAAGAACATTGCATAAAATAGTGCAAAAAGGATAACACTTGCCCCAACAATTCCTATTACCAAAGAACTTTTCTTGCGCCCTACTAAATGTTTTGGAGTGGACGTTTTCAAACATTCATTTTCCTTGCAAACGTCACTAATTGGAGAAATTGTGAAGTAAAAATATCCAAACTCGTTCCATGTAGGATAGAGAAAGATAAGCTGGCCGTTTATGGCTTGGTTTGCATTTAGTATTTGTACTGTTAAGCGGGTGGAAGTGTTGCTGCGCTCCCGTATCACTTCAACTAAATAACTAGTAACATTGTATTTGGGTGGAGCGGTTTGTATGTGCAATTGCAAGTACTCTGAATCCGTTATATCGATATAACTAAAAATTTGTAGCATCTTTAGATCAGCCTGGCTGTCTGTAAATAATCATCAGAATTAATGGTCTTCGAATTCTATTTACAGCATAACTTACGGAAGTGGTTGAAGATAGGTACTTTGAATATGATTTTTTTATATTCCACTACTGGAAAACCAAACTCATACTCAAATGCATAATCTTCTCCCTCATAGTCTCCAGTTGACCAAGTGCAATTGTAAGTCAACACGGAAGACTTCGGTACAGTTACATTTTCCCATATTGAAAACCTTCTGCACATGTTCCTTTCATTTTCAGTTTCAATAGAGGAGAATCTCATCAGTAATTCTATAACAGAAAGATGGTTATATATTCCAGTTATTTAAGTAAAACGTTTCAGAAGATAAACTCAGCACGACTGGAGATCTATACTGAGTTTCACACATTAAATGCACTGCAGGCGGTATAAGACAAGGTATTTCTTACGGACGAATCCGGTACATCATTACCGGTTCCGCATACTACCCCATAAGCCTTGTGGAATGGGGTAAGGTTGAGTTTGTTTATGTAAGAGGTTCTCAAGCAGTTAATTTTTTCACGTTTAATCAAACCAGTTTATGTAAACTCCTGGACAAGATTAGCGCACTTTATTAAATTTGTATAATTACAATATTATAATTAAAATTATAATGAAAATTACATGAAAGGTTATAAATTAGGTTTGTGTAATCGTTTACGAAAGAAATCAGCAAAACATGACCTTACATTTTTATTTAAGAACTTTTTTGTTGAAAACGTGTTTAACATGAAAACAAAAAAAATCGAAAACAATAGAATTAATGGATTCAATGCGACATTAATACCGTGTATGCCCTCCTCTACTCCTGATTACTGCATTTGCATGCTGGAGATTAGATTTCCAATAATTTCCTGGGGAATATTCTCCCATTCCGCAATTACTGCATAAACCAGTTCATTGTGGTTGGCAGGTAGGGGTATACGACTTCGGACCTTCTCTTAAGAGCGTCCCATATGTTCTATGGCATTTAGATCAGGACTATTAGGTGGCCAACCCATTAATGGAATATCAACAGCATTCAAGTAGCCGATAACCTGTCTAGCCACGTAGGGACTAGCATTATCTTGCATGAATAAAAAATTGGGTCCCACAAAAGGAGCAAATGGCATTACATGTTCAACTACGACGTTTTTCAGATAATAATCAGTATTCATGGATCTTGCACGTATAGGGCCCAACTCTGTGCGACCATTGAAGCAGATTCCCCCCATAACATTACAGAACCAGTACCAAACGGAACCCTTGGAGATATATTGTAACTTGCAAATTTATCTCTTCAGCTCCCCCAGATATGCTCACGTACATCAGGAGATATGAGGCTAACCCTCGTTTCATCTGAGAATAAACCTTCTTCCAACCATTAACAGTCCAGTGTTGATGATTTCCTATCACATTAGCAACGTAACGCATCGAGTATCCCTCATCATCTAGCAAAGTTGATACTCTTACTGCTTCCTCTACTGATAAATTTCTTGGGCGATTCATTTTTCAAGTTTAAAACACTCGTAACTGATACAATCGATAACAAAAAAAACTTGATGGTTAAAGATGACTTGTCTTAATATGCAGTTTCCGAACAGATTTTAAATGAATTTTTGGTAAAAGTGACTTTAACCGACGATTGTCATCTTAAAACAAAACATTTCTTGATAGCATTTGTTTGAAATGTGAGAGGAGGTCGAAAGGCTACTTGGAAGACGGTAAACTAAAAATTATGAATAACTAGGAATTAAAAAAAATGGTAGTGCGTTAATTTTGTCCAGGAGTTTATTTACTTATTTTAAATTATTGAAATTATTTAATTCTATCTAAACTACTCAAAAATGAATAGGGATATTGTAATATAAAGCATATATATTTGTTTTTGGCGGTTAGTGGCCGTCTATTAGTCCTAATAAGAGCAAGCGGCAATGTTTGATATTAAAAAGGCCAAAAACAATCGAATCCAGTTGCAGTTGTTTAACCGTATTAGTGTCAAGTCGAGTTTGGGTGTTTGATTGAATAATCTCTCCTGTTTTCTTAAGATTTTTTTATCTACTGTTTTTCTATTCGTGTTACATTTGTGTTCTTAATAATAAACAACAATGCATAGAAACCATTTAACAATAGAACAACGAAGTTTAGCCTTTGCTATGCACCAAAGAGGAGATCGTCAGGCCGACATTGCTGATATGTTAGGAACCACGCACAGCGTAATTTCACGTGCCCTTTCGCGCATAAGGGAAACAAGTACGACTGCAAGAAGACCTGGAAGTGGATCTTTTCGCATTACAACACCTTGTGAGGATCGACTTCTGGTAATTAATGCAAGTGCTCCAGAATGCCACAGGAAATCTAGTCTCCGATCAAACTGTGAGAAATCGATTGGTTGAAGGACTTTTCTCATACCGCCCCCTGAGATGTCCTGCAAGAACTGTGGCTCAATAGACACCGGGTGAAATGGTCAAGAAGCGACACCGTGGGATGATATACTGTTCTCGGACGAGTCCAGATATTGTCTCAGCAATGATAGCCGGCGTCAAAGAGTATATCGTAGTGCCAGACATGGTACCTTACCTCAGTATACCCAATCAGTAGTTGCCTTTGGTGGTGGTGGTCTTATGGTATGGGTTGGAATGTCTTCAGGATGGCGTACTGACCTCCATATCTTTAATAGTACACTCATGGGCCAACGTTATGCCCAAGAGATCATTATGGACCACGTTCTAAACTGTCGCAACGCTGTTGGATGGGAATATTTTGTTTTTCTTGACAACAAAGCCGCGCTACATCGTGTTCGGGTTGTTTTAGAGATGCTTCGAGATGAGGAAATAAACCATCTTGTTCTTCATCAAGCATGCATGGGACCTTTTGCAGACAGCTGGATCATTATAATCCAAGACCTACTACTGTGCAACAGCTGATGGATGTATTGCCGGTACTGCATCAAATTCCACAAGAACATATTGATAATTGCATTGAGAGTATGCCAGTAATGTCAAAATTGATTACCTCACGCGGATAAAAGTTTTTTTATATATTTTAACCCCACTTGTATTCTACCTATACCAATTTGGAATAATTACCTTTTATTAATTATTATTATTATTATTAATGTGAATGAGGACAGTGATAATGACTTTGATTACGGTGAACCAGATCAATGAGTTGTATAATTGCGTAAATTATGATATGTAGGTATGTCAATATAAGGTTTGTATTCAAAGGAGTAGCTACAATTACAAACCTCTAATAATATAAGTACTGCTGGAAAAAAAAGGCAAAGTTATTCTTAACTTAAGCCGCTTAAGACCCAGACAATAGGGATTATTGGTAACTTTGTCATTGTCCGATAGGTCCTAAATGTGTAATCTGTTTCAAATTTTCCAGTGTATTTCACAACACTGTATCTAACTTTAACCTACAGTACATTTAAAGTGTGAAACGATTGTCACTAAACAGTAAGAGATACAGATTAAGTTACATAAGAAGAACTAGAAGAATAGATTACTTTAGTTTTCAGTACAGTACAGTTTTTTGTGGGTAACTTGTTTCATTATCAGTCATATTTTTTATGTAGATCTTGAATCACTAATTAGATTTTTCATAGTTTGTTTATTTTCAAAAAAATTAGATAATAAGTTTGCTTTTTTAAATAGGTGTTGAAGGAAGCTGACATCTCTAAAAATACCTTTTTTTCCCCTTCTTTTAATATAATGCTTGACAAGTTTATTTCGACATGTAATAGAGTTACAGGGTAAAAATCATTTTCTCATAGTAGGTCGTGAATCAACATAGAAGACTACATTTGTTGTAATTGAGCTTGTATTGTATTTGAAAGAGCGAGATCTAGGACTAGGTTTTCCAAGTATTTCTAAGCATTGCAGCCATCATTTACTTATTGTACACCCTAAGAATTTTGCCTATCTGGGGTAGTTCAAACTCCAGTAGTGATTTTTAACGTGTCACACATCGCAGTGGCATGGGCCCTACGGCTTTACTTCTTATCCGATAGAAAGCGCATTTTCAGATTTTTCCATGCTAGAAAAATCACACCGACCTCGGCCAGATTTGACCCTGTGTCCCTAGGATTTAAAGGCAAGTGCGCTAACCACTAGACCACCGAGGACGAGGTTAAATTTCTTAAACTTCATAAATATCAAAGTTATAGATCAAACACTGTTTGTTAACAATTGTCTGAGAGAAACAAAAATAAAATAAGAAATGTATTCACGAATTGTATGTTTAAAAGTTATGAGGGTGTATCAATGGCTTTAATGCATGGTAGAATGATTAACTTTTATCATCAATACTGAAAATACACAAATATACTAGAAGTAATTTTGTTTAGGCGGGTACAAAGTTCAGGGTTGCGTATGGCTCAAGTACAACGCTTGCCATTACTAAGTAGCTTACCCCTGCTGCGTACGCCAGCGACACCAAAAATGTTTCCTCGTCGCAACAAATTACTCAATGGCAATAAATTCGCAGGACCAGATAAAATCACAGCAGAAACGTTGAAAGCAATGGGAGAAATAGGTGTAGAGATATTATACTCCTTATCTCAGAAGATATGGGACACAGAGACGTGGCCAACAGAATAGTGTGAATCCATATTAGTCCCTACTTACAAAAAGGGTTCGTTAAGAGACTGTACAAATTTCAGAACAATTGCGCTTATATCGCATGCAAGTAAAATTCTACCGACAGTCATAAATGAAAGATTAAAACCCTTGCTCTTACCAAACATTTCAGATCAACAGACTGGATTTATGCCCGGAAAGGGTACAAGAGAACAAGTACTGAACGTACGGCAAATCATTGAAAAAGCCAGAGAGTTCAACACTAAAATTTATATCTGTTTTATTGACTACATTAAGGCCTTTGACTGAGTAAAATGGGAAAAACTATGACGAATGCTAGAAGAAATGCGAACGCCACAACACCTAATTAATTTGATACGTAATTTATACGGGAACAACTCAGCAAGAGTAAAGATACCTAATCTAAATCAATGAAAGCAGAAATTGGAATACGACAGGGCTGTATAATGTCGCCGATACTATTTAATATATATAGTGAATATGTAATGCAAGACGTAATTGAGGAATGGACAGGTGGGATTTCAATAGGTGGAAGGAAGATCAATAATCTAAGGTACGCCAATGATACAACAATAATTGCGGCAGACGAAGAAGAATTATAAACGGTTATGGATAAAGTGATAAGAATAAGTAAAGACTTTGGCCTTGAGCTTAACAGAAGCAAAACAAAGGTCATGATAATAGACAGACCTAACAAAAACCTACCTAGACCACCCCTAGGATCGATAATAATGGACACGGGAAATTGCGAAAACGAAATAAAACGAACAATAGCCATAGCAAGAGATGCAACCACCAAATTAACTAAAATATGGAAAGACACTGTAATATCGTAGCAAACCAAACTCAAGCTGGCCTCTACATTAGTATTTGGAATTACAACGTACTGCGGAAACGTTGACAATAAAGAATTGATGTGTTTGAAATGTGGATGCAACACTGTACAAATGAGTCCGTAATAGCAGAGCTCAACATTAAAACATGGCTATCCACCAGAATTAAAGAATCATATCTGAAGTACTTTGGGCACATAGCGAGACAGACCAATGAAATGGAAAAACGAATTGTGGAAGGCAAAGTCATTGGAAGACGACCAAGAGGAAGATCGCCCAACCGTCGGATAGATCAGATGAAACGAATAACATGTCTTGGGGTACATGAAGCCACCCAATTAGCCCAAGACAGAACAGAGTGGAAAACAACCATAAAAAGAAGATTACATTAGATAGTGTCACCATGCCCTTATAGGGCAAAGGAATGAGGAGAGAGATTTAACATAACATAGATACTAGATTTTAATGTATACAGTATAAGGTAGGCACTAGTTTCATGTTAAAATTAATTACACCTGGTGTTTCGGTTCCCCTGTATTGTTTAAATTACCTTAGCCCAACAAATATATAAAAAAAAAATACCTAACAGATGTCAATTACTATGGAAGCGTTAGCTTTAAAATTAATTTTTTCGAAAACTGTCGTCAAAAGTTGACATTTTCGTTGAATTTTCAATTGTCAAAGTGAGTCTTTTTTGTTTACTGGATGTAAAAGTCTTTTACAATCTAGAACAAAAAAGACTTTTACGTTCAGCAATTTTTGATTAAAGAAGAGGTCACAATTTGGGGGAATCTTTATTATTTATCTTGAGCAATATTTAAATGTAAATTTGTAATAGTACAATTATTCAAAGTGATACCGCTTGAAGACAAAATCGGAACCAAACGTTAGAAAATTAAAGATTACGATGTTTGTTTGATGGTTGCTATGGGTTGCTATCATAATTAGTTGTTCAGAGCGGTCAGAGCATACCAGATTTAACACCAAAATGATTGTAGAGATTGATCTCGATTATAAATGTCAGAAGTTTTCTTTGAGTTTCCACTAATTTGGAGCCGCAGTTTTCGAAAAAACGTTGTTTGATACTCGATTGCGAAATTCTTTTGCATTCTCGAATGATTTTTTTGCTCACTAGCGCTCGCAAAAAAAACTTTCATTCTCGAATGCAAAAGTATCATTTCGCAATCTAGAATCAAAAATAACTATTTAATTTACAGTTTAAACATGTTATACAAAAAAAAATCATGTTTAAATACAAAAATTTAATTGATTAAAACAACGTACAAATTCTTAAAAATGCATGTTTTAAACATTTCTTTTAAACATAATAACCCCAAATTTTTAGCTGCTATTTTGAAGTCCTTTTCGATATAATCTAAAATAGAAATAATAAAAATTGTAACATATAATCTAGACTATAATGCATAAAACAGAAAGGATACAATTAACTGAATATTAATTATTTTAAACCAAAAAATCATTTTTAGGCCGTTAGTCTTTAAAGAAATGGAATTTTCAAAGTCAATATTAGATATTATGGATATATAAATGGTGCCTCAAGATACCAGTTTTATTTTAAAGACCCAAAGGTCTAATGGTGGTTAAGTCTGGGGATCTGACTGCCCAATTTATAGTCCTTTAAGACTGCTTTAAAACTAGTTTAAACTGAATTGGAAAAATGCAGATTTTTATTTTCCTGTTTTCATCCCTTATTGATGGAATGCCTACTATAAAAAAATATTTTTTTACTTACGAGAAAATGGATTTTTCCAATAATTTGTAATTTGTTAAAATAAATCCACTAAACATACATCAGAAGAAAGCGGAAATGAATATCCTCCCAAGAATGGCATGACGTCTATTTAAAAATATAAAGTTGATATCAATTTCTTGAAAATGCAACAAAATATGAAAAATCTAGTTAGCAATTCTAAGGAAGTGCCTTAATAATGATAAAACTGTTGTACAGTGTCCCTGACGTTCAGCAAATTATCAATAATGCAAATTTTGGTGTTTTCAGTCTGCACTGAAGCTTAGCAAACTAGAAATTTCTTCACATTTAATCAATACTCTCTCTTATTGTTTATGATTCTCATGCATGCTATCTTAAATTGAGCACAATGTTTGTAGTGCAACTCACTTTTCCATTTAATGTTGGTGAAAATGACATCAAACACTGGTAGTCGAAGTCCTTCTGTAACGTATGCGTGCAGTCGGACATCTCCTAAATCATGAGTGTCCGATTTATACTGAAAAGTGAGTGAGGCACATTCTGCACTGTTTAATTTATAGTATCTCATGTGGCACATCTCGGATGATTCATTACCATTGGTCCATATCTGCAAAGATTTCTTATAGGTATAGGTAAAATGTGCAATGATTGTGATTACCTGATTTGTACATGATCTATTGCTACTTTCACATAAAGATGCTTCTGTAGTTGCACTGGTTAATAAAATTACAGCTCCAATGCTAATAAGTATCATTTTAATAAGCTCTCCTAGTAATGTTAACAGTGGAACTATTTAGTAGATGTTTCACTTCTAATGTAACTTGATGCTAAATCCTAATAACTGTTTACCTTCTTATGTTTGCTATTAATAATAATACAGTCGTTACACTACATTATCTGTGTTTTTTATTTATTGTAACTTCTTAACCTTATGTTAACGGGTGCTACAAATAAAACACTGCAAAGTGAAACGATCTACACCACGCGTGCACCATGGTAAAATACGTATAATTATTTTTATAAACTTTTATCTAGAGGAAGATTTACATTTTAACAGATAAACGAACTGCACTTATCGAAACTTCCTCAACTGCGTGGATTACTGCTGGCTTTGATTCTAGCAACTACGCATGCGTGTTGTTTTATACTTCGTTCACACCGAGTGTGTTTTCTGAGATGTCAATAAAGTACACCAATGCAACATTTACTCAAACTCAATGCAGCGCCTGCTTTAATTATCTGCGTCTTCTATTATTACTATTATTGATTGATTCGTACAATGGGTTCCCATGGAGATTGAGTTCAAGACCTTTTTAGTACACAGTGGGCTCTAAAATAGAACGAATGTTTTTAGAAATAATTACCTGAAGTTCTTGACTTTTCTTATATAAACAACAAAAATATTAATTATTTAAATGTAAGATAGTACCATCAAAAATTAGTCACAAAATTTGAAACAACTGGCCGTGTTGATTGAAATTTTTCGGTTTGTTTTCGGTCGTACTACAGGGTGAATCTGCAAAGACGAATCAGCATCAGTGGCGTAGCCAGAGTTGGCCCTTGGGGAGGGATATACAATAATAAAAGAAAACCCGCGGGCTTAGCTCTCAACATATGCATATAGTAACTGTTTATTTACGTTTTTTTAGATTGTATGGAAGAAAAGTTCAAATACAAAAACAATATTTTTTAAAACACTAGTCTTTATTCGACAAAAAATATTACAAACCAAAATCTAGGCGCCGTTGTTTTTTGGTCAGTTCGTTAAATATTTCATCTACTTCAACTAGTATTTCCAGGTATCGTCAACATTGCTAAACCGTTAAGTCGATTCTAAAACGGAGAAATCAGACAGTATGATTAGATGTATTTTGATTCGTTTTAATGTCGAGAACGTTCGTTCTTGTGTGACTGTTGAAACCGGAAGTGTGCAGAACATTTTTAGCACTCTATGAATGTTTGGAAATGCAATTTTACTGCACATATCTAGTACTAACTAGGTCTATGGTTCGTTGTTCTTTAACCCATTTAGGACCACCTTTAAAAATACGAAAAAAAAAAATGGATTTTTCAACAAATAAACGGTTATTGAGGGTCATAGAAATTACATTATAATGAAAAAAATAAGAAAAAAAAATTAGTTAGTACTTTTTTTCGGTTGCGTTAACGCAACATTGGGAATATACACTACAAAAAAATATTTTAATTGTGATAGGTTTTAAAACAATGCGAATGTAAAGGAACTGCATATTTGTTGTACATTGCTTAAGCAGTGCCTTCTCCAGTTTTTGGCTATTTCGTTCGATTATGTGTCCCACATTGTCCAAACGTGCAATCAAAGGTAATGACACGGTAAAACCACGTCCTCTAACTGATTAATTTTGGGTTTGTTGGCACTAATAAGGCTCCTTACGAGTTGAGATCTGAAATCCAGCTGTGAAATGGGCTTCTCTTTATATACAAGTCCATACAGTTTCCATGCATTCACCACTGCACTGTCCAACATATTTACATATGAATAATGGCCACCACCATTTCTTGCCACGTATTTTTATGCGGTAATTTGCTACTGGGTTGTCATGGTGATCGACACCTCCCATGTATTTGTTATACTCGGCAATTATATTTGGTTGTGGTACAGAGTCATCTTTTTTTTTACTATTACATCGTTTCACTAATACATTGGGTTCTGCGGATTCACAATTTGGTGCCACTGTTACCACAGAATTGTCGTTCCAACGTAACACGCTTATTTCGTTTACATGGTCGTAACGTGAATCCAATGTACCATGCGGTTTTTTCCGATGGACTTACAAGTCTCTAAGGGACATTTCAGTAATCTGGTAAAGAAGTTATCACTTTGTGAGCCAGTCTGTTCTCTAGAACTTTCAGGAGGTTGATGATAACTTCTTCACCTAGACCAAATATTCTTTTCTCATTTTTAGCAGTTTTTCCAGCATATGGTATAAATTGATACAAATATCCATCACTAAAAGTTGGACACCACCATTTAAATCCGAAGCGTACCGGCTTTCCCTTCAAAAACATTTTGGCAGAGTGGCGCCCAAAGTAGGGCACCATCTGTTCATCAACTGACAGATGATGTCTAAAAATACCATACGTTAAGAAATTGCTATTGAGAAGATCTACCAGGGGCCGAACTTTCGCAAATTTGTCACCTTTATTTAAGAACTGATCATTATTTGCGAAATGAATATTCGGCTTGATGTCCATAAATCTATTTCGAGACATCGCATTTTTTACAAATGCAACACCCTTGTCCTCATCGCTTGACCAGTACCTACAGTTTTAGTTGTGGAAGACTGTGATAACCACTCAAAATTAGTATTCCCAAAAATATTTTTAGGCCACTCTGATCTATACAAAACTGAGGGCGGTTATTATTCGCGCACATTTTATGGAATTGGAAATAATTGCCTGCATAACAGTTTTATCAAACATTTGTTTGAAAAAATCAAGTTCAGATTTTCCGTATAGCTCTTCAACAATATTTTTGAGATCTCTCTCTTCATTTGAAATGGCGTTTTTTCATAGTTCACTGATATTCTGCACCAAATAATATCTACAACTTTTGGAATTTTATTTGGTGGGGGTAAAATAACATCATGTGGTACGTCATCCTCAGTCCCAATTTCATCGTCGGTATGCAATATCTCAAAGGTACCGGGCACATCCAAAGGTAAGTTTTATACTCTACCCACAACATCATCATCAATGTCTTCTTCGTCCGTCAGACCATCAACGTCGGGTGGTATATAGCAAACATCAATTTCCTCATTCAGATCAAGATCTTCTACTCTCTAATTCTCTCAGAGTTAGTGGTCTTTTTGTGTCATTATATTTCGTGTTACTCTAAAACATCTACAGGTCATACACATGAGCGTTACAAATTAGTGTTTTACTTACCATGGTATGAAACTTAACGGTAAAAACGATAAAGCTTGAGCAAAATCTACTACTTTCGGCAATACTGTTACGTTAAGGGTGTAACTGATAAGGAACCCTTTGTCCTTATCGCCGGGATAATCAGAGAAACAACTACTCTTATAGAAAATGATTGAATTTATTCATTACTACGTACCACAAAACTATTACAACTTATTCTAAAATACTATACTAAACTAAATACTTACAAAAATATAAACAGGTACATCGCCATTATTAGGTTTGATATTCTTCGGAACACCGCCAATGCCAACTATACACCATCTACTCTTCGTTATCAACTGTTCTTCTATGCACTGTTGGCTAATTCAATCTTAAGTATCCTTTTATAAATTCTCTTTTGCAACCATAAGCGATGACCTGGTTATTACTTAATTTCCCTTAGCAAGGGTATTACTTATTTCACATTGCCTAATTTATTATTCTAATCTACTTTGATTTTGCCGAGTTAAAATGACATCACTGCTTGCTACATAAATGTGTATGCAGTTGAAATCACATTACAACAGCTATGAAGCAATAATAATTTAATTTATTATTTTGGATATTGGGTTTGTAACAATACTGCATCACAAAATTATTGAGAAGAAACTCACACCCAGCAATATACAAACTTCTTCGACAGCGAAATACCTTTAGAGATAAGTTGAGGTTAGGTAACTCGCCGGTTGCATATTGAGACAGTTGCATCGAAGATCCCAATGTTGCGTTTTCGCAACGTTGTCATTCGATGCCTTTAAAAAAATATTTGTTGAAAATAATGATTTGATTTTTTTCCGGGATATTGTTATTTGAAACACTTTTTATCCAAAACAGCTTCAATATAATAAAAAAGTGAACACTACGTTATTTTATGAGGTATTAAGTTTAGAAGGTATTTGTCCAGAAAATTTGATGACATTTGTTAATATATTTTTATAAGTAGCAATACGATTATTCTTAAAAAAATGCTATCGACATTTCGGAATATTTGTAAATGTAGTGCTAATAATATTTTGTCAAAACAATTTCTTCTTCTGGGTTAAAAATTTTTATATTTACGATATTGCGTTAACGCAACCATGGGAATAAATGGGTTAACTGGGAGCCTACTTAACCTTTCGAACCAGAGTTTTAGTTCAGCAAATATGCAGCTTTTTTTGGAAATTTCTTGGAGAAAATGGGTTATCAATTCTTGAAACGAATCCGTGGAAGGTTTATGTTATACTTATGCCAGTATTTATTTTTGTAGAAAGAACAGACCCATGTGGTTTTTATATTTTGTTACAAAACATGTGGGGAGTTTATATTGCAAGATTTTAAAAGGAAATAATATGGCCAAATTTGATAAATTTAGATTTCAACAAGCAATAGTAAATAATGTAAAGTGCTTGATCCTAAAACATTCTAATATTTTTCATTTTGTCTGCTTATGTATTTTCATAGTGGAACTATTTTTTAAGCTTTTAGCCTTTGGGGGGATATATCCCCCCCCTCCCCGTGGCTACGCCACTGATCAGCATGATATTTCGGTTATTTCAAGTACAAGAAAAGTCATTTTTGGACAGGCCGCAACTATGTATAGGTATTATCAAAAATATTTTTTGGCTATTCCGACGAGATAAAATAATATTTAGAAACTGGTTATAACCATTATTATTGCCAAAACTAAAATTTTCCATGCTTGATCATTGCTTGAAACATTGTTCTCTGTAACGTTTCATTTTTTAAAAATGATGTGGATTTGGTTTGTGAGTTCAAATTCGTGCAAATAAAATAAAGAACGATCCAACTGATAGATACCAGCAAAACAGGGTTGTGCCGATATTGTCTTCCCAGATACTTATAAAAACCGGCTTTGCGTGTTTATAAATTAGTTTGTCTCAATGACTTTTGATTGCAGTCATTAGGTCATCAATTGTTTAATAAATCATGTTACGGGCCAAACAAGCTTTTTCGTCGTCTCGCAATAGGAAAGATGAAAAAAGGCGTTCGGCTAAACTCAGAGGAGTAGGGGTGGTTCACGAGAAACGCTTACGGGAGGGAAAGAGTACCTAGTTGTGTACAGAGTAGGTCAAAATGAGCGGGCGCCACCTTCCAAATCACGGCTGATTGCAGGTTCTCGTGGAAGGCTGAGAAGCCAGCAGCTTACGGGAATCGGACTCACCTTTATTGTGCTTCCTCCTAAATATAGAGCTTACAAAGTTCATGCACAAAATACAATAAAAATGCCCAGAAATAAAAGATATGGTGAATTTTAAGACAAATATAGCTCTATTGTTTGAAATTGGTGACACGTAATACAAAAACAAAGATTACATTCAAAAAGGTAATAATTATGGTTTAATACAAGGGTAGTTGGAACGTTCGAATAAGAGGCTCGCCGCCTCTGGTGCGGTATTTACTCTCCTAACCACAGATCTGCGCAGTCAGTGATGTTCGAGTTTACAAAAATTACAATTTATAATTACACTTTACAGTTAACAAGAAAAAAATGGCAACTGACTAGTAAAAGTCGCTTACGTTGCATAAAAAAAGGTTCGGCACTTTAGTCCAATAAAATGAAACCCTAAACAAGTTTTCACAACACAATTACCAATTTGTCCTACCTTAGTTTTGTTCTGTAGGGAGTAGAGAGAGGGGTACGTAAATGATAATTTTTATATTTAATAAATAAATCATCATCTGCATCATATATACCTACAAGGTGAAATACTTATTTAATATAAACACTGCATCAACATAACCTTCATACTCAAATAATTCACAACTATAGTGATGTTTGTTTCTGATTTTTATTTGTCGGTATAGTTGGTTGCATACACAATAGGTGAAATTGACGCGTTGTATGTATACTAAAAAGAAAAATTCCCTGTATATTTTTTAAAATGGTATAGCCTACAAATTTTTCAAATCTTTTTAAATGGCAGATTTTAGAGCTCTAAATCTAATAGTTTCTGCAATATTCAATTGTTTAAGGAAGGGAATATTTAAAGCATTCGTTGCTTTGTCCTTCTGTAATAAATGAATATAATTTGCTAAAAAATGTATTAACCCGTACCCTTCAAATCCGCATTATTATTTCAAACATAACTCAAAATACAAGCCCTTCATGCGCCAACACTGAGTGCAGCAAAGGGTAGACGCTAAAGCATTCGATGCAACTGCTTATCACCAACGCCACTCGTCTCTTCGCGTTCTTCTTCTTTATTGTATTTTATTATTATCCCTATTGTAATTAATGTTGCGCATTTTGTTAAATCATTGTTGTTTCACTATTATTGTCCTGATAAAATCAATTTTTTTAAATGTTATGCCGTTTAATGTTGTTCATTTCGCTATTTAAATGCTATAGGTAACTAATAGTTTCTGTTTTTAAATTGCTTCTTTGTATGGTGGCATAAATTTCATATTAAATGCGTTGAAATGGTATTGTACTCATTTAACAGAATAGTAGTTGTTTAGGCACTTCTTCACTCTGCAACTCTGTCTCTGATTTCCGTGTGTCTGCGTTCTGACCCACTTTGGGGCTCATGAAATTCAAATACCAACCCTCGGTAATTTGAGTGTTGGCTTGAAAACGTACGCGATCAAGTAGCCAACCTATCTAATTTCGCAGTTTACGAAACGTTCGATCACGCTGGTAGTACGAGATGCATTTTTGAAAATGAGTTTTACAGCGTAAATTAAAAATGTTGGGCGTATTTTTCAAATGGTACTAATAGGGAACTTGTAGAAATGTGTGTAGGTGTAGGTATTAAACTGATCTTTTATCTTAAATAACCATCCTTATCAAATATTACTTATGAATTGTGAGTACATAATAGTTTCCCGCCCAAATTCGTTCACTATGACGTCAACTCTTGCGATTTTTTAAAGTAGAAGCCTCACATAGTATACATTTTTCACTTTATTTATTGCGTATGGCTTTATCCAAGTTCACACAAGGGGTAAGAAGCAATCAATGCTACCTATGAGCAATTATTATAAATACCTATTGTTTAGTGCCTGTATGTTGAAATAGGATAGCTACTACACTCAACAAAAGGTTTATTAGACTACCAGAAAATTTAGTTCACAGAAAATTTGGTCAAAAATTTAAATGTGAATAGCAATGCCTTGTAGGGATTTGTTTCAACATTTTGGTTACACAAAAAGTACCTATTAATTTATTGCTACATTCTTAAAAAATTATATCAAATTAAACCTGCAGCAGATAGAAAAGAAGCAAAACAGGCAAAATATAGAAAATGTAATTTTTTTGAAATTGCTGTTAATAGTTACATTTATTAATTCTAGTGTAGTTCGCTAATAATCCCATCCCGTTGTAATACAGAAAAAGAACGCCCTCTTTTGGCTAATCTTATGAACTTTAACTTTCAGAACTTTCGACACAAATGTGTGTTCTTGTATACACTGCGATTGAAAATAATTGTACTGTTTGTACTTGTAAATTGAATACATTCTTCTAGATATAATTTCATATATTTTTTACATTGGTTTACTGGATTCCGAGATTGACGTTTAGTTTTTCTAATTTATCTGTTGTCCACATGAAAGTGGGTGGAGTTAAAGCCAAGATATAAGTAACAAAATAAATAATTAAACAAAAAGGGATTGTTTTAATTTGTTCTGTTTTAAATATATTGTATTTTGAAACTTTAAACTTTTATTTAAATATTTATAAAAATTCCTTAAAGTTTCCTGATATTAAGAACGGAAACATTGTTGTTGTAGACACCAGCCTTTCACGTTTCATTGCTGGGCACCGGCCTCTTCTCTGCCACGTGCTTATCTTTATCGCTAAGGTAGAAACACTTCCAATTTTATTTTTAAAGGTTGGTACAATTGCACTTGAACTTATCAGTTGAACAGAAAATGTGAAATGTCAAATTAAACTAACCTACAAAATACTATTAAGTTTTTAACACAATTTAAATGCACTCATACCTGCTATAGGAATGTTATTTTTGAATTGTACAGTTTTTGTAAATATTAACTGTAATATTGCACGAATCTTTAGTCTGAACAGTTATTCCTGCTGGTAAATTTGTAGTCGATATTGTAGTGTCTTCAGCATTTGTGTTTTCTGCCATTTGGCGTATTTCAGGCGGGGTACAAGAAATTACGTCGTTTTCCATTTTACTTTTATGAAATCGCGAACACAATTAATTGAACCTGTCAAATCAAAAAAGTATAAAAACAAAAGTTTATTTATTCAAACATTCAACATCGCTTTAATACCAACCCACCCAATATGAGAATGAAAATTATTAAAGTAAAATTTTAATTTTTGATGAATATAAACGCAAAGTATAAAAAATAGTATAAAGAATTCGTTTTTAAGGCATTTATAGGCACTCGTCCTTTAGAAAACTCGCCGCTGCGCGGTTCGTTTTCTAAACATGGCTCGTGCTTTAAAACGTGCCTTAAAAAACTAATTCTTTAATATACTATTATGACAGCGCTTGTACTCGCTGCAAGGTAAACGCAAATTTACATGAATAGCGTAATATAAGCTATCAACGCATATTCTGCATTGGTATTAAAATATTGTACAATAAGTAAATAAAAGGTTGAAGACTTCTCTACACGAAGTTTAACATATTGTGCAATTAGCAATAATAAAAGGTTGACGACTTCTCAACAGTTGGGACTGTTTCTGACCAGTTATAGATTTGTACTTCCCACTGTTGTAGGAGAAAAAATTTAATAGTGTCATTGGCATAATGTTCTGTTAACTACCCGTTTACCGGGAAATTTCTCGAGGGTTGAGGGATTACTTTTGATAAACTTGTTGCCTTATTGGGAATTTACATTAAGCGAAGCGCCACGGCGCGGTAAAAATTTCAACTAGTGACAGAGGGACTGTTTTGGTGGTCGTATCGTTTCACGTGCCATTTACAGCGTTTATTTTCTTCTTTTTTGTGTTAAAATCAGTCTCAGTACATA
>JABXWE010103500.1:0-11437 GCA_014611495.1 Limonius californicus | reverse complement strand
CAGAGAAGATTTACTAGGCAGAATACCTCGCTGGTTTGCCATTGCCTTGCGAGGGAGCACGGCCGTTAAAAATTCAATGTTCCAGTACTGGGAATTGAACCCAGGACCTTCAATCCAGAAGTCTAACGCGCTAACCTCTAGCCCACGGCCGCGTACTACCTTATTTTATAAAAAGAAAAAATTCCAAATTAATTAATAAAGACAATATTGGACTTTGACATACTAATGAGAAAACCCATATACAAAAATATTCAATATTTAATATAAATTTTATATATCTGATCGTACTCTTATTACAAATTAAAAAGAAAAGAAGTGCCGTATTATTACGTCTGTATTGAAGCAATATTTTTGTAGTCCTACTGTAAATTATCAGTTTTTGCTGATCTAAAGTGATACAAGCTATCCAAAATGTAAGAAACTTTAAAATCGCCGTCTTTTTTTTGGTTATTTGTTTTTCGAAATTTCTCTTCTTAAGTTTAATCTTATTATTATTATCGCATTTCAAACTATCCTGTAATTTCTAAAATTTGATTTCCAAAAAAGAACAGATTTTATATAAATAAACTTTTAAATACAAAAAATATATTATTTGTTGTTTTCTAATACGAAGTTTCTTACTATAGGACTGTGGATGATATTGTAGGAAGTGCTTCAGAAATAATGGGTTTACTTAAGTGTAGTTCGCTGTGTCTTCCAAATGTAGCGCATCACACTATGCGTTTCTGATAAGACAGGTTGCAGAGGTTTACTCTCAAATAAATAAAATATTAACACATACAGAATTATGGGATTTAGGTGACTCATTTCAACGTTAACTTTCTCAATTTGTTGTAGTTTTAGTAATTAATCTGGGGTATAGCTACATAAAATAGTGTATTATCTAACATTTCCATTACATGCTGAGTCTAAGTAAGATCCAGCGTCACCTGTAATGGACAAGTAGAAGCTATGTACTTGTTCTTAAAAATTGTTTTCTTTTGTTACATACAACTATTTTTTTCCAGTAGCATACACGAAAGGATTATTATTCTAGATTTAATTCAAAATCCGAAATTCGCTATTGTCGGCACAATAAAACAGTTTTTTAAATAAACCCAAAACATTTCAGTCAGGAAGAAAGTAATTTAAAAAATGTGTACTTGGTGGACCAGCTAAGGTGTCCCCTGTTAAAAGTGGTTGACGCAACTCAACTTACATATAGCACAAAATTACCTTTTCTTTAATTTAATAATTAAATTAGTCGATGTTGTCTACTAACACAATACTAAGTAGATGTATCAATTTATATAAATTTTAAATAATTTTTACTTTCCTGGTTAGCCTAAGCAGCACTTAAATAAAAAAAGTATTATGTACTTCTACACGTGTTGGGAAAATTAGGCTTAAACCTACAAGTTTCTAACAACCAATCAAGAAATCTGACTTACGTGTAGGTATGCTAAACCAGATTTAAACTTCCTAACAATTGTTACGATTTGATATTTAATAAAAAATTTGCTAATAAATAATTTATTATACTGAGTGATTCAACCTTTTAACACACACAGGTTAGAAGTTTTGACGATATTATTCATTTAATGCACATCTTAATATTTAAGTTATTGTGATGTTGACTCGTTCGATTTATCTCTTTATCACCATTGTTAGTAGTAAGTACACGGAGACCATAATAGAAACAGTACGGTCAATATATACGTACTTAAATAATAATTAAGTTGAACAACGCTATGGTCGACTACTAAACTCATGGGACAATTAGTTAGGGGATATGTGCAGAATAATTTATCAAGAAGAGTAAAAGGCAGAAGATGCGTAATTTGGTCGGAAAAAGGAAGTAATTATCAGGAATTTAATTTTATTCCCTAATTTGTGGTAAATAAGTAGAAAAGATTGAGTTTTCGGCGGCTTCTCGGCACACAATCGCGATCTGTAATGTTAGTTTTCTTCAAAGTGTCATTTAAGGGCAATACAAAGGAGAAGCTGACTTCAGAACTTTAAGTAGATTCTTAATTTTAATGCTGTAGCAAGCTTACCATACATTTACAGCAAGTAGATAGCGATCACTAACCTGAAATAGATAAACACAATATTAGTATTAGGCTTTACTTTTTAAATTACATTTAATAATTTTATCTTTACAACCTTAATCTCTATTTTTACAATTTTAGAGAAATTAAGAATATCTGTCCCCCTATACTATGTCAAACTTTTCACATTTTCTATATTTTAGAGTAGACGTCGTACAAAGTTCAATAAAGGAAACGGAAGAAAACTTGTCACCCATCATCTTCCCATTTGAGTGTCCTCATTATACCTTCTTTCGTATTTTTTTACAAATTAGTTGTGCAGAGATGAAGAAATATACAAAACAATTTTTTTAAATTAAAACTTTACCCATATATTTGTACTTCATCATTCTTCTGTATGTTCCCTTTGAAACGAATAACCCTGTAGGTTGCTACACTGTTTTATATTCTTTCTCTCCTTATTTCAAACAATAGCCTGTATTTTGTTATCTTTTGAATGCATTTTGTTTTTAATAGAACATACGATATATTATTATGATTTTCTGTTGCGGCTACTATTTTTTGTTGTCAGGTTTTAGATACTACGAGTTTAAGCAATGAAAATTTTATTAATGTTACAGACTAACTTCTATTCAAATTTTTAGAGATTAGATAAGTATATGCTACAGTATAAACTACCCACTAAGTTGTTTAAACAGAACTTTGCATAATAGGTATGCTAGAAAAACAACTATAATACAGATAGACACACAGATCAGATGGCAGAAGGCTTCTTTGCAGATGATGACCTTTATTATTTTTCCTGGGCAGACCAATCTCATTCACTGTAGTTTTCTTCATTTTTCAAAGTATTAACATTTTTGAAAACATTCGAAACTCGCACATGCACTCGCTATTGACAAGAGCACTATTCAAATTCTGATCTTTTCAACGGTTTCTATAAATTTCATATTTGTCTTGTGGTTAAACATACTATTATATTATTATCATTTGAATGTATTCTTTCAAGGTCCTGGCTAGCTAAGATGGTCATTCATATACTACCAAGAGAGTAAAGCATCGCTTTCTTCAGTTAGTACTTGGATGAGAATCCCAAGGCTGTGTCAACACGGCGCCTCGTGCTAGCGGCGGGCAAGTTAGTAGTCAGTCCCCGATGCCTCCAAGATAGTCGTTAGAGAGGTTGCAATTCCTCTTCAGTATAGATGGTACGACTTACGATTGACCGAAAAATGAATGTGAGAAGAAATTTTGCTTAAGCTGTGGGAGCGTAATGGCTGAATTTTTCTTTCTTCGTGTGCTTAATATCTGTAGTTTCGTCGTAAGTTTACACATAGGTACTGTCAGAATTGTGTAACCTACTTGAATTGATTGCAAGAAAAAGCATAAATTTGGTTTGCAGAGCATATAACAGAAATCATTCATAAACAATTTTTATATAGAGTGCTTGTAAATGTTTCCTGTCACGTAGTATTAAATGATGTACCGCCTTTCGAAAATAGTGTATCTATCTTTAAAATCATTTAAAGTAGCAATTTCAGTATTATCTTCAAGAGCTGATAATTAAACATAATTTACTAGTCTACACAGTAGTGATTGAGCGAGCAACAGAAGAATGTTATGATTTTTCAAAACGCATTATGTAATACCAAATGTAAGTATACAGCTTGTACAAGATATATGTATATGATATTACAATGTCTGCTAACTGTTTTGATTTTCTAGTCACAACATGTAACAGTGACATCTTAAATAATATGTGATTTGGGGCTAATAAGGGAAACGTTATAAACTAAACACAAACACATGGACGTTTAAATCTATAGTTCTATTCAAATTTATTGAAACACATCGGCCAAAGAATCTGCTAAATGTCTAAATGTCATGGAATTTCTGCAACAATTTAGAAGTTTCTAATATGTTCAAATACATATACATTTGAAGTTAAATAACAACACTTCGTTACATTACTTCTACTTTCGCTTCTTTTTTGAAACTGAAAACAATCTCTTGATTATTCTTTAGATGTTTGCTATTTTGTACAATGTGGTAGTTCTATAGGAAAGTGTACGCATAATTCAAGAACGGCGTCTCTCTATTTCTTAATATTTCTCGTAATAGATCCACATTTCAGTATTCCCTTTGTAAGAAGCCCTGCAGACAACCGGCAAGTGTAACCACTGATTGTGGTTTGTCTAATGAGCCCTTATCGTATAGTTTCTATCAAGACCGAGGACTCCAAAATTTGGGGTTTAGGAGCACACTCTTATTTCCTAAACTTTTGCTGTTGTATCTACTTTAAATAGCATTTGGAATGGAATTTATGTCGCTGCTAATAACAACTATATTTTTTGTGTATTTTACAATTCTGAAAATGTACTCAAGAAGTTCCACCTTATTTATGAGAGATCTATTGATTCTTGTTAGAGTACACGTCGTATTACACCTTACGGTTCTGACGTGTGCTGTTCTATCTACAATGCGATCGAAAATGATTGAAGGGCACGTGACCTCGATTTAATCCCATTAATATCAACAATACGTTCCGTTCTGTTCGAAAACATGTTCCTTATCAATATTTACATCTCTTGAGTTTGTTAGCGGTGCGTGCGCACTTTGCCAGTAAATTGTTATTTCTCTTCCTATTGTTTCCTGTGTTCCTTGTTCCTGTTTTTGCAATTCTAATGTAATTACAAATCCTTTTAAGATTAAAATGTCGTAATCGGTTGCTTAATTAGGTAAGATAATGGAATTACAAATCTATGTTTTGAACAACAGTGTAACATTAGGCTAAGGCGACTTTTACAGTAGAGCAGGATATACTTATTTTGGAAGCTAACTTTCGATCCTAACAACATGACCAAATTGGTACTTGGCGGTACTCCTATTATTCTTTCTTCAATCAATTCAAAGAGCAATATCCCAACGAAGCAGTCCGGTATAAAAATTTTATTAATTTTGATAAACCACGAAACAGACAGCATCATTGAAAGAAAGTGCAAGTATAGGGTATCTGTGTTGTACAGGGTATTTAAGAGTAGGTGGCTGCAAGTCCCGAGAAATCATTAAGATGTTTGTTTCGGCAAACAAGCAATAGGCGTAAGACTGCTTCTGTAACTGAGTTACTGAATGTTTATATTGCAGGTCTTTCATACGATTTGTATTAGACGGCAAGTATTTCATATGCATCCTTACACTTCGCTTATCCACTCGAGGTTTCCATACAACCATCTTTGTCTCATCTTTTAACCTTCAGCCTTGCTAGATATCCTGGCCAGTTTCACTTTAGTGAGTTTTGTTCGTTTATTTAATTTTATGTTTCTCATTCTATCGTATCTACCTAGATATCTATGACTTATAATCATCGATATCTACATTTTTCTTTGGCCTCCTCTAAGCATCTCTGCTGTTCTTTGGGTTGCTGTCGGTGCCTCTGCTCCATATGTCATTAATGGGAGCACATATTGGTCGAATACTTTCTGTTTTAGGATGATGGGGATGCTGCTTTTAAATACATCTCTTAGCAGTGGTCGATACTCAGAAACGATCGCGATACCAGTATTGCGATAGTTTTTAAGTATCGATTATCGCATCGCGATACATTTCAAAAAAAGTATCGAGTATCGGTATCACGATACTTTTTTAAATTATCGCGGATTTGCGATACTTTAGCGATAATACTTTGCTGGAGCAAACGTATCGAGTATCGTTATAGCGATACTTTTAAAAAGTCTGTCTCTTAGTTTCTTAGTGATGCATATGCCGCCCAGCTTAAATTTATTTTTCGCTGTATTTCATGTGTTTGGTTATCTAGGAATATCTTGGTCTCGTGCTGTAAGTATACATTTTTATCATTGTACGCCACTAGAATTAGTCAAGAGCTTATTAAGTAGTAAGCGGACAACCAAAAATAAATATGATGCGGCACCTTGAATCATGTTCGGTTGCACTATATGTAGTGACTTTGATGAAAATTGTAATGAAAAAATGGCTGTCGGTCTAATTTATCAAATTCCATAAAGGCAAGAGTTTGCGCGTGTATTTACTCAATATGTCTGCTAAAGAGTTGGACATTGAATTGTTGTTTTAAGTCTTTAAAGTCATGTCTGTGTAGTCAGATATATAAAATACGTTGTTTACAAACTATCAACGAAGGTATTACAACTGAATCCTAAAATAACACGTGCTAAAATCGATTTCTAAAAATTAAAATGAACCAATACTAACTGCTTAACCCCGGAATAAACTCACGCACGTTTGGTAACAGTCATATAGAAAAAATTAATTTAATAAATACTGATTTCATTCAGCTGGCTGTCTATGTCTCTATAATTGGTAGTATAATTTTAGTTCTTCTGTAAGTGCCGTCTGTTCTAAGAAAGTTTGTAATCATCGTGTCGATTCGGACTTGTTGCAGCTCAAAACAAATCAATGGACCTACAAGAAAAGTTGTCCAACCACGACATGTGTTTTCTTCCCCGGCTTGTCCTTCCCTGTATTTGCTCTTGTATGATTTCGCGGAACAAATTGTAGCTTCCCTCCGTAATTCCTAGTATAATTCTAACTTTTACATTTTAGCACTAGATTTAATTAACATTTTATAATCACTCGCTTAATAGAGAAATATTAAAAATGAATTTTAATGACCTACAAGGCAGTATACATCGAATTCCCATACACATATTTGGAATTCAGCAAATATATCTACTTAGCTATTATTTCCTACGTTTCTTCTACTATTTCTAATGTCTTAGCTTTTACTTAGTAATAATTATTAACTACTGTAACTGAGAGGCCGCAAGAGGGAGTTGTGGAGGTGCGAGCAACCCAAAACAATAGGCTAACAACGCCCATGGGTCAGTGGTTCTCAAACAATCGCTATAAAAGCCAAAATATGTTATTTTGAATTTACAGCTACGTAAATTATAAAAGCAAATATTGTCATAGCGTGTAAATGATAAATTAATCCCCATGAAATGCAAATTTAGAACATGAAAGTGCAGAAAATATTATCTAATACAGCTTGCTTTGCAACTTAGGAGCTTCTAGAGTTTCCGCAGATTTTTCGTTTGCGAATGTGCCAGATTTTCACGTACAAATTGATGACACATTGGTTTGGGTTGGTTTTTGAACCCAACTGGATTACTTTTTGTGAAAGGAGCGACGTGATTGGAATTGATAGAAACATTTATAAGGTAAGAACAATTTATAAAATTCCAGCACGCGGGACATTTGTGATAATCCGATGGCTTGCCATTAGGTGGGGTGTTTGTATGTGTGCCCGTCAAAGCGTTAGTCGTGCAATGGACATTTTGTTGAATTTATGATGACAAAGTACGTTCATAAATTGTGTTTAACATTAATCAACCGAGTAATAAGTAGAACGTCAAGGTGTAGGGCGCAATTTTGTAAAGGCACTTGCTTTTTGTGCGGAAATGTTCGGCGTAAGATAAATTAAATTTGATAACACGCATGTGGATAAAAACAAACACATAGACGAGGTTGTATTAAGCCATTTATACTACATACGTGACAGCAAGCATCGTTTTATAAGCGATAAAAATCGCTCTCCACTTTGTCGCATGTGTTCATCCTTTGCTATCACGTCTCCCTCAACCCCGAGTGGTTGAAATATCCGTAGTAAACCGCTCACGCATCGAAGTGGCTGGGACACGTTTACGGAATTTGCAAACCAAATTACTCCATTTCGAAAAACTTTCATAAGTTTCTGTTTAATAAAGATATTCGGGTGCAACTTTTTAATAAATTAGACGGATTGTTCGGCGGATTGTGTGCCCGGAAAATTAGCTGAGTGGTGCTAAAGTTAAATAAATATCATCGAAAGAATGGTGCTTGATTTCAACGGCACTTCAGACTAACGAGTTATTCAGATCAAATTTCATTCCCTGCTCCCTCTGGTACTGCATTCCCGAAATCTCTGCTTGCAATTTACACCCAAACAAACATCCGCTGTCCGAAATTAAGAGTGCTATTTCGCGTTCGTGTAATAACAACTGCTTGTTTGCTTTTGAGAAAACACACGCGCTCGTTTCCACTCTCATTTGCATATAATACGAGTATTTAATGGACGAAATATAGCAACAATTAGTTGTAAGGATAAACACATTAACAGCAAAATGTTAAAGTAAATACGCGATTGTATTGTAAATTTATTTAAACATTTAAATTTACAACAGTGACAACTTGTTCAAACTACAATTAAATATTACATAAAAATTATCTCACAATCATACCTTTAATTATAAACATGACATTCGTTATAATAAAACTCAAATATAAACGTATAAATGCGAGGTGCAAGGACTAAAACGAATCTAAAATTAAGAGTGGAATTTTTCCGACTCTCCTTCGTTATCGTGTTTTGGATAAAAATAGTGTAAAGTTTCATAGCGACCTTGTGGTAGCAGCGTCGGGTGGTGGGCAACAGCTGGGGCTTAAAGTCTTAATGTCTCTTCACTGGTTGAAAACGGCAGTAATCAGACCTAAAGTACAGTATGGCTCGGTGGTCTGGTAGTGTATTATGGACAACTATCACCTTTAGGCTGCCGAAGAACCAGAGACCTGCCTGCCGGAGTAATAAAGACAATCCCAACGGGCGTACTAAAAGTCCTGCTAGGGCTACAAACTCTTCCTATTTGGATAAGAAAAGAACCCATGGGGGCTCACAACATAATGCGGGATAGAGGACGCTGGCAAGACCCAGGAGCTATCATACATTACGCATACATCTCCAAGGTGGCGGAAAAAGAACTTCCTATTGCTGCTTGCAGGCTGATAGAAGCGAAGGACCGACTGAGATTGGAAAGGAAGTAGTCTCCCACAATCACTGACAAGAAGCAGTGGGAGCGGAACGAGGTACATCTACCACAAAGCTCCCTAGTCTGGTACACCGACAGGTAGCGTGTAGCTAGCAGAGTTGTGCTGGGGAACCAGGGAGTACAAGAGAGTTTCGCACTTAGGAAGTATACCACGGATTTCCAGGCTGAAGTCATGTTGGTGGTGGCCAAGAAGGAAGAGGATATATCAAGAGTACATCAAGTAAGATACATCTGCTCCGATAGACAAGCGGCGGTCAAAACCATCTACTCAGCCAGGACGAGGTCAGCTATCGTCCAGGAATTTGGAGACGCTCTTGAAAAACTCGCAAAGATGAAAGAAGTAAACCTGGTCTGGGTACCGGGTCACGGTGGGATCCCTGACAACGATAAAGCAGATAAATTTACCAAGCTGGTAGTCGGGGAAATCTGCCTGAGACTGGAACCTTTCCTAGGTTCTCCAAGGCAACATGTCACGTCATCTCTAATCAAATGGGCACACGTAAGGCTGAAGCATGAATAGAAGAGACTCATGGGATGCAGAGAGGCAAAATTTTTATAGCCGGACCTGTTCTAAATTTAAAGCATTAAGGACGGAAATAAAGTCACTCATCACAAAGGCTCATTTAAGCTACCTACAAACCACCCAGGAAGATATCATAACAGATCCGAAAACTTTCTGGTCATATGTAAAAAGGAAACGCAATAATAGCAAAATTGCTCAATCATTTTATTGTGATAACAAGGAATTGTGAGACGGTAAAGAAATTTGTGAGGCTTTTGCAAACACGTTTAAGTCAGTGTACGCAAGTGAGCAAGAAAGTCGTTTGAATAAAGAAGACCGTAATGGAGGAAATTACAACTTGGACTTGCTAAATATAAAAACGGTGACGGAAGAAGAAATTCGCTCTGCGATCAAATTACTACGTCCCAGGGCGGCGACTGGCCATGATGATATTCCAGCTTACTTTTTCAAGGGATGTTGTGAAATGCTACTTAAACCTTTGGGTGATATATTTAATAAGGCGGTGAATAAAAGTGTTTACCCAGACAAGCTAAAAGTGGGCCGCATTACACCTGTGCATAAAAGCGGCAATCCCAGTAATATTACCAACTATAGACCGGTCACAGTGCTATCTGCTTTTTCTAAGATTTTTGAGAGGATCCTGTGTAACAAAATTTCGGCTCATGTCTCGCCTGTAATAATACAGCAGCAACCATGGGTTTGTTAAAGGTAAATCGACAATTACAAATCTGCTTAACATGTCTCATGAAATTGGGATTTCTATTGATAAAAATTTGCAACTAGATGTAGTTTATACCGACCTAAGTAAAGCCTTTGATAAGGTAAATCATTCCATACTATTAAGAAAACTAGAAATGTATAACTTTAGTGAAAATGATGTAGCTCTAATCGGCTCTTACTTGTCGGAAAGAATACAGTATGTTAATATTTGCAACAATCGATCAGATGAATTTATTGCAACCTCGGGAGTCCCTCAAGGGTCAATCTTGGGGCCAATTTTATTTATTGTATTTATTAATGATGTAGTTGATTGTCTAAATCATGTAAAATGCCTTATATATGCAAATGACCTAAAGTTGTACAAAGAAATTGAAAGTGAAACAGACTGCTTTGAACTTCAAGCTGATCTTGATAATGTTTACAACTGGTGCAAAATGAATAAGCTGTGTCTGAATATATGTAAATGCAAATATGTAACTTTCACTAGAAAAAAAACAATTTTTAAATTCAATTATAAAGTAGATGGCTCGAATCTGGAAAGGGTACAAGAAATACGTGATCTGGGGGTAATATTTGACTCCAGTCTCAATTTTACAAGTCATGTAAATGCAGTGGTTGCAAAGGGCTATCGTATGTTAGCATTCGTACTGAGAGAGGGTAGATTTTTCAATTTCAACACTATAATAAAACTATATATGTGTTTGGTGAGGTCTGTATTAGAATATGCCTGTGTAATCTGGCATCCAACTGCTGAATGTCAGGCCAATAATATTGAAAAAGTCCAAAAACGTTTGTTGAGAACTGCGTATTATATTAAACTGAACTATTATCCATTTCTTGTTTCTTATGTAACCCAGTTAAAAGAATTTCAGATTATGAGCTTGAAAAATAGAAGACAACTACTAATAGTAGTATTTATATCAAACGTTATGACTAGTAGACTGACCGCGCCCGAATTATTAACACTAATATCTTTAAATGTACCTGATATGCGCTTGCGCCACAGAACTAAAGTACTGAATGTGCCGATCTCAACATCTGTAGTTTATAAATGTTTAAGGGTATGTAATAACTGCTGTCAACAATATCCAGCGATCGATATGTTCACCATGAGTAAAAGTTCATTGTTTAACTGTGTTGTACAAGAATTTTAACTGCGTCATTAGTTCATATAGATTGTAAATCTTTTTAAATTGTTTGCTATTAGTCTTAATTTGTGTAAATTTGTGTAAAATTCTTTTTTTTATGACTGACTAATGCTGTTTTGTATGTAATTGGGATTTTTATCCTGTTTGTAATACAGCTAAAATAAACGCTATTATTATTAT
>JABXWE010103499.1:0-36385 GCA_014611495.1 Limonius californicus | reverse complement strand
TTAATATTTGCAACAATCGATCAGATGAATTTATTGCTACCTCGGGAGTCCCTCAAGGGTCAATCTTGGGGCCACTTTTATTTATTGTATTTATTAATGATGTAGTTGATTGTCTAAATCATGTAAAATGCCTTATATATGCAGATGACCTAAAATTGTACAAAGAAATTGAAAGTGAAACAGACTGCTTTGAACTTCAAGCTGATCTTGATAATGTTTACAACTGATGCAAAATGAATAAGCTGTGTCTGAATATATGTAAATGCAAATATGTAACTTTCACTAGAAAAAAAACAATTTTTAAATTCAATTATAAAGTAGATGGCTCGAATCTGGAAAGGGTACAAGAAATACGTGATCTGGGGGTAATATTTGACTCCAGTCTCAATTTTACAAGTCATGTAAATGCAGTGGTTGCAAAGGGCTATCGTATGTTAGCATTCGTACTGAGAGAGGGTAGATTTTTCAATTTCAACACTATAATAAAACTATATATGTGTTTGGTGAGGTCTGTATTAGAATATGCCTGTGTAATCTGGCATCCAACTGCTGAATGTCAGGCCAATAATATTAAAAAAGTCCAAAAACGTTTGTTGAGAACTGCGTATTATCGTAAACTGAACTATTATCCATTTCTTGTTTCTTATGTAACCCAGTTAAAAGAATTTCAGATTATGAGCTTGAAAAATAGAAGACAACTACTAATAGTAGTATTTATATCAAACGTTATGACTAGTAGACTGACCGCGCCCGAATTATTAACACTAATATCTTTAAATGTACCTTATATGCGCTTGCGCCACAGAACTAAAGTACTGAATGTGCCGATCTCAACATCTGTAGTCTATAAATGTTTAAGGGTATGTAATAACTGCTGTCAACAATATCCAGCGATCGATATGTTCACCATGAGTAAAAGTTCATTGTTTAACTGTGTTGTACAAGAATTTTAACTGCGTCATTAGTTCATATAGATTGTAAATCTTTTTAAATTGTTTGCTATTTTGCTTAATTTGTGTAAATTTGTGTAAAATTCTTTTTTTTATGACTGACTAATGCTGTTTTGTATGTAATTGGGATTTTTATCCTGTTTGTAATACAGCTAAAATAAACGCTATTATTATTTATTTATTTATAAATATTATCGAAATATTGTTTCCCGCGAATGCATTTAATGATTGGTACATATTGTTGTTTTTATTAAATATATGAAAAGCTGTAAACAACTATATACAATTTTCATGGAAAAATGTAAATTAGCTATACCGCTTTACGTTATTTGTCAATGACACTAGCACGATAATTGAAAGAAGAGACATTACCGAGCTTGAAAATAAAGCAAAAATCACAATAAATAACGCATATGGATGATTTTGTTGCTAACAAGAGAAACTGTCAAATCATGCCCTATCATGTTCGCAGTTCCTATATAACTAAATATAGAAAAGATAAAACCACTACTTGTGACAAAATTTCTCGTTTTAAATGTGGACAAGTGATGATTCACTGTATGAAATTATTTGGTCCAATTGCGTTACAGTAAAATATATTTCTTCTAGCTAAATGCTATTAGAAATACATAAAATTGTAAATATAAATACTTTAGACAAAAATGTTCTTAAATAAAACAGAAACTGAAGAATTTTTAATTAAACAAAATTGAGCTATTCTGATTAGATATTGATAGTATATTTCAATATATATATTTAGGAATAGCCTCGTTTTGTTTTCTGCCATTTTGTAATTTGCACAACACTGAATTAAAATATATTTCGCCGATGCCACTAGTACAAGTAGTACAAATTTAATATATACCTGATATAGTTGTGCTTGTGCTCTAGTTTTACTTCTCGATTAGCAACCATTGACATCTCACTGTAGTAATCAACAATTTTACTAATATTAATTAAAAAGTATTCAAAAGCGCCAATTGCACCAATACTATAGTACTAGTATAGTACTATAGTAAAAACTAAACAAGTGAAAAACAAAAACATAAATAACAAAGTACTATTCAACACGGCCTCGGTGGTCTAGTGGTTAGCGCATTTGTCTGTAGATCCAAGGGTCGCGAGGTCGAACCTGGCCAAAGTCGGTCAGATTTTTTTGGCGGGAAAAATCTGAAAGTGCGCCTTCTGTCGGATAAGAAGTAAAGCCGTAGGTCCTGTGCCACTGCGATGTATGACACGTTAAAAATCACTACTGGAGTTGGAATGACCCCAGATAGGCAAAATTCTTAGTTAGGGTGTACAATAAGCCAATGATGGCTGCAGTGCTTATAGATGCTTGGAAAACCGCGTCCAAAATCTCGCTCTATCAAATCAACAATCAACAAATGTTCAAAATTGCGTCTATGCACTTCCACATATTTTCAAAATCGTTTTAAACGCGATCTTCTCATTCAAGCAAGTGTGTCAGGTGAAACTAATGCACTCACCACGATTATTCTATTTTGTAAATCATGCTCATTTACTACCGAAGTTCAGTATACTATTTCTTTCATTATACCCCAAAGAAACAATTCTAGTGGATTTCTTGGTGGCCATATATGATATTTGTCGTTAGATCTCTTCGACTTACATGAGGATTCTCATCCTCTACCCCTAGTTCATTGCTAGTTCATTTTCCATGTTAGTAATCTTTCTGGGCGCACAGTTTCTAGAATTAACAAATTTACTTTCGTTTCCCTAAGAAGATTTTAGGCATCTACAGTGTGTCTCACTGTAGACTGCACCACCCCAGTATTTTGTTTATATATTATCGATTCAAAAAATTTCTTTTTTCTGATTATACCTCTCACTAAACTGTAATTTTAGGGTATGTTACTTTCCCTTCACGGTGAAATGCTAGCCTACTACGATTTATAATAAACAGCAAAATTGAAGAAGTCGTATTAGAGATTTTTTTTTACAAAATTTTGTTAACAAAAGTTATTCAGAATCGTTCAAATAAGCTAAATCCAAAATTTCATTACAAACAAAAAATATTGAAATTTTTTAGAAAAAAAAATTTTCAAATTTGGATTGAAGAAGTGGTATTAGGGATTTTTTTACAACAAAATTTTGTTAATAAAAGTTGTTCTGAATCGTCCAAATAAGCTAAATCCAAAATTTCATTACAATCAAAAAATATTGAAAATTTTTTTTCTAAAAAATCCAAGTCAAAGATGAATTTTTTAGAAAAAAACAATTTTTTCAATATTTTTTGTTAGTAATAAAATTTTGTAAAAAAATCCCTAATACGACTTCTTCGATTTTGCTGTTTATTTTAAATCGTAGTAGGCTAGCATTTCACCGCGAAGGGAAAGTAACATAACCTAAAATTACAGTTTAGTGAGAGGTATAATCAGAAAAAAGAAATTTTTTGAATCGATAATATATAAACAAAATACTGGGGTGGTGCAGTCTACAGTGAGACACACTGTATATATTTTTTCAGATAACAAATCTGTTTTCTGGTTATTTGAAAACATCTTGCTTAAATACAATTGTTTGTATGCGCCAATTTCGAAACACTCTGTATATAGGGGACCAAAATAAAGTTTGTTTTCAATAAAGTTTTGACCAAAACCCAATAATAAAAAAGTTACAGCAAGTTAATGATAATTAGGTAATGACCATTTTTTGTCCGAAACTATGATGGTAACTTCCGTTTCATATTTAAATCAATAGAAAGCGAAGAAAAAGTTCCTTTCCGATTTTTCGATTAGTCTAATACTTTTCGATTTACCATGATTTTCAAAAATTTTAAAACAAGTTATTCAAGCAGGTAAAACTAGTCAATGACAAATAATAGCATGTACTTAATAACAGTTACAACATTTGTTCAAAATGTCCGCCGTCTGGCAGCGTCGCTCACCAGACTTAACGCCATGCTTTATAGGGTTAGTTAAAGTCTACAGTCTATAGAACAACAGTGGCTCACTTAAATGAGTTGCGAGAGCGCATATTTCAGTCAGTGCAGGAAACAACACCGGATATGATAGGTAACTCTGTTGGAGCAGTGCAACGACATGCTAAGCCATATTTAGCAGTAGACGGCAGACATTTTGAACAAAATGTTGTAAATATTTTTAAAAATTCTTACTTTATTTTTGTGTTTTTAAATATATATTTGATACTACTTTTACCTACTTGATTAACCTTAATTTATTTAAATCATGATAACTGAAAAAGTATTCGTTTAATCGAAAAATCTTAAAGAAACATCATTATGAATAACACTATATCATATCAATGCGAAATCAATAACTTAAATTTTAATTATACTTTTGCATTAACTTTGTATAAACAAGTAGTGGCAGTACTCTGTTAGAAATAACCTACTATACTTTAAAAATTTCTTCGTGTTGTAAACCCAGTGTCCCCATTCTCATTTGCATCACGTCAATAAAAGTCGTCTGTGCATATTGCTGTATTAAAATTTTTAAGCGTCCTCGTCCCAACTTGAGCACTACTTTTAATGAACACCCAAACTCGTGCAGTATTAAACAGCCATTAAAAATAAATCAGATTGCTTTTGTTCACACGCAACCTTTACCGCTTTTCATACTATCGTAGAATAGTCATTTGAAGTTCTAATTTAGGTCCAGGGTTGTTCTGACATCACAACAATCTAGAAGATGCAGTCTTGAGGAAATGCAACGCTAGACTAGGCACATAAAAAATAATATTTCAAAACAAAAAACAAATAGATAAAACAATCTTTGTAAACCTTACAAAACTAACGAAGAGAAGCAAAACTACTTCTCTGTGTTTGTTGACAAATTTGCAATAAGTTTAGAAAGTTTTAGATAATTATTGTCTTCATTAAAAATTAATAAATATAACGGGATCAAAAAGAAAACGAAGATAGAGGTTTACTCTTGTTCAGCAAATGGATACAACATGTTATATAAGCAAACATCCAGCGGAGATTACACCCACGGGGACGAAAGTTGCTCTTTAGCAAGCCGGTGCAATACGTGGGGTCCTTCGGCCTCGCTTTGTCACCTGTCGCATTGCACTAACGTCCTCACTACTCTTGGTGCAACAGTGCTGAACAGATTTACCATACACTTCGCATGTTGTTTTTTTCAACAACCATACAAGAATTTTTATTATATAAAACAGAGCCGTTTTAAAATGGTTTTAATTTAATAGGCACATTATGAAAGCTGTTTCAATAATTGGATAACTTTTCTTGGAATCTGAAAAAGTACGTTGCTATAATAAAAATGGAAATACCATAATGTAAATACCAAAACAGTAGCATATCATATGACTTTATAATTAGAATTAGAGTGTTATAGTATTTCATGCGTAAACTATTTACAGCATGAGTGATCTTTACTGTGTGATATAATGTTTGATGCAGAATGAGTTCATAGAATGTATGTATTTTTTAGCAGAGAAATATCAATAACATAGCTTCTGCACTACCTCAGATTGAATTCAAACAAATAATTTTGCCATATTACTTGGTACTTGCAGATTTAAAAATACTAGTATTTTCTCAAAACGCATACGAAAAAATTATTTTGGACAGATTATAATTGCAAAATATATTTGATGACATTTCCCAGAGAATACTTTACTGTTTCTTTATTTATTCTTCTTTAACAGTGACTTATTTTCTCTGTTATGACTAATTTTAGGCAGGTTACACGCTTTAAATGTATTCTATTAATTTTCAGGTTGATTCACAAAGAAGAATACATGTTAATGCTACAACTTAAAACTAGAAAACAGTTTCCATAAGCATATAAACTAAGGAGTTGCCCAAAAGAGTTTATTTCTAAAACAAAACATAATAATAGCAATTTTTCAACACGTGTATTGTGACATTTGCATTTTAAATGCTTAAATATTTGTATTGCTGTTTACGAATATCTCTCCAGAGAGAAACTCCTAAAAAGGTATTATTGTTGCAAGCCTTCTTGAGATAACACAATTTTCATACAGTAAAATTCCATAAAAATATTGCTGTACATCATATGCGGGTTAAACTTTCAGAGGAAGTGCAAGTTCTGAATATAATGATATTTATTCAGGTGAACTTATACCCAAAAATATGTTGTTACGGAAACTGCTACAGCTACAGTTGGTCAAATTTTCCAGAAAGATCGTGCATGCTTGTATCAAAATATACTGCGCAAACTCTCCAATATATGCACGTAATTTGCAAACCTCCTGATATATGCAATGATATCATCATTAAAAATATACTTACGAGAATCGAGACAAGACCCTCTCTATTTCTTGTTTTTTTTTTTCGTGAAATTACGTTACGAGAAACGAGACGAGACGAAATTTCTCGGCGAGACTCTCACTGTTTGTAGACTGTCGAATGCAGCGCTTATAATATATGTTAAAATTACACATTAAAACAAGAACATTTCGCATGAAAAAAGCATTCTAATGCTGTATAATCATTTTATTTCCGAACGTTTATTTTTAATAGCTACTTATCAGTCCATCAGACATCCAACCTCGTAAAATTGACTTGTTAATTCTAGTATTTTGCGAGCATTTAAATAACTGATTTAGAAAATGTAAGTAGGACGGACTATCTAAAAAGTATGACCCAAGGGATATACTACTCATTGTACGCACGCTGTCGTACTTTGAAATGTCTTATCCTCTTAATACAGCATTTCACAAACTTTTGGGTTTCGCGACCCCCTTTTTAATTATATTATGATACACGCCCCCTTTTCTACCAAGACGCAATCTCGAACTTTCCCGTGCGCTGTAAAATGATCCAGAAATTGTGACAGTGGTAACAAAACGTATGAAACCATGACGTATGTTCAGTTGGATGAGTTTATAGTAAGTGTAGTAGGGAGTAGGAGCGTAATATTTCATTTGTATTCTATTACATCCGAATGATTTAAAGTGTGTAGAAATGTTTTACAGGTATGGAAAAATAAATCGGCTGTAAAGGTAATTTTGAGCGTGCAAATACATCTGCGTCTGCAGATAAAGAAGCCAAAACTCCCAAAGCAAAAACTAGGAAATATAGTGACGAGTCTTTGAATTTTGGTTTTATAAATACAGTCGTTAATGGTGAACATCACCGCAGTACGTAATATGGTTATATGTTTTGGCTTCTGACAGCATGCCACCAATTAAACTAAAGAGGCATTTGCAAACAAACCATCAAAATCATGAAAATAAACCTCGCGATCTCTCTGTGAAGATAGTGAAAGTTTGACAATCAGAAATAAGTCTTTAATACAGTTTTGTCGTTGCCTCAAAAAATTCTGCTTACATTTCATAAAATTGCGCATCGGATAGCCAAGTACAAGAAACATTACACTATTGCGGAAAATCTTATTCTTCCTGCTGCCGTTGATATGGTAGCAAGAATGTTTGGGGTGAGTTATGCTAAAGAAATTCGGAAAATACCAGTATCAAATAATACTATTAGTAGGCACATTGATGATATGTCAGAGGATCTGCAGGAGCAGCATCTTCCACAACTTGCAAAAAATTATTTGCTATTCAGCTAGAAGAGTCAACGGATATTATCAAAGATGCACATTTGACAGCCTACGTTCGTTACTGCCATATTGCATCTATTAGTGAGTACTTACTTTTCTGCAAAGAAATTCAGAAAAGGACTACACGTGCGGACCTATTTCAAATTACTGATGTAGTGGAAAAACTGTATTGGCCTTTGTACGGATGGGGCACCGACGATGGCAGGAAAATATGATAGTCTGCCTGCAAGCACTTATACGTAAACGATATCCAAATGCCACTTGGCATCACTGCGTGATACACAGGGAATCACTCGCTTCGAAGAAAACCATATAAAATCAATGCCTTTAAGGACAAGACTAATTTCTTCAGTGTGCGATGGTATGGGCGCTGACCATTCAGCACTTTTGTTTTATTGCTAATTTCGGTGGTTATCACGTGCAAGGCAGGAAATATATGCATTTTTGATAGAAGATCACAAAGATGGGTAGAATTTTGTTCATAATGAAATGGCTTATTTGATTGATATTTTTGAAAAATTATACATTTTTAGTACCCAGTTGCAAGGAAATAATAATCGTATATTACCACTATCAAATAATATTAAATGCTTTTCGTAAAAATTGGAACTTTGGTCAACAGTGAAGAGACAGAAATGTTTATTAATTTAAAAACATTTATTAACGATAACAAACCAACAAAATTAAAAACGACCGAAACACTAATCCTTCGTGTAAACTCTTCCATACAAAAATATTTTTTATTGTTCAGTACACAGTAACCATATTGTACAGTAGTTAAGATGAAACTCTTAACAATTATTAACCCATTATTAAAGTTAAATCTTTTAGTTCTCCCTGAATTCAGCACTATATTTTAGTAAAATACATAATGTAAATGCGAATTTCACGATGAGAAATTCAAGAATCTCGCGCGAGAGTCGAGACGAGACGAGAAATTAGTCGTATGAGACGAGACTGACTTTAACTTCTCGTTAATAGTCGTATGATTGCTCGTCCCGCCTCTTCTCGCGGCAGCACTAAAGACGAGATCATTAATGTACTTAACTATATTTAAAATGCATTTTTAAGAGTCGTACGTATATTAAGTGAAAGCACAAATGGAAGGATTAATAAATAATATTACACGTGAAATATATGCAGTTTTACAATAAGTGTATTTGTCAATTGTGTCAACCACAAAATTATGATACCTATCGTCCAGTATAGTTTAGTATCTCGAATAACATTTTTCATTACAAGATGTTAAACGGAGAGCTAAACTTTCATCGATGTCATTTCAAATTATCTGAGTACAAATCGTTCTTACATTAGGGGGCAGTTAGTGTCATTATAAATAAGTTAAAATTAGCAATTCTAGTGTCATCATAGTTACATTAATAAGCGTCCCTTTAACAAATTATACCTTAAAATAAAATTTAAAATAAAAAATATCGTAAGAATGCATGGTAAAAAATTACAAACTACCACTGTTTAAGAACGTAATGTATACAACCCCAATGTCAAGATTTATTTAATTTTCACATCTTTATTTGCACTACAGCGTGTTGTATACATATACTGCATCAAGCTAAAATGAAACGTTTTTAAAGGAATTTCGTAAAATTTATCGCCATTTCCTTCTCCTATAACATATATTTTATGTATGTATGTATATACTAACATATGCCATATGATACAGCTTTGTCGTAAATATAAAAAGGAAAAACAAGTATACAGTGTGTTCCACTTAAGAGTGTAACATCCTTATATCTTTGTTAGTTGTTCAGCGATTTCACCAACATTTGCTCAAAAATAGAACACGTTATGGTCTATTGACGGCTAAACTATTTGCCCCCGTCATATGCAAAACCTTCTGCGATACCAAAAAACGGCAAGAAACAGGAAAACATATTAGGCATTTTCTTATCGAAAAATGTTATTAACGAAAGTTCATGAAAATTGAAAATATTAAAAAACCCGAGAATGTCCTTTTTTAGCCATAAATAGACCATAACGTGTTCTATCTTTGAGGAAATTTTGATTCAAATCGGATGAAAACTCATAAAGGTTTAACGCTGTTACGCTTTTAAGTGAGACACACTGTATAGTAAAAGTTCGACCAGGAAGGAAAGTCTATATCCCAAACATCTAGTTTCAGATAATCAACTCTAGCTATTTCTCTCCAACTAAATTTTACAAATCCATTCTCATTTGAACTATTTATTATTTTATAATCCTGTATCGGATTAAGAATTGAACATATACAATATTAAGTATATTATTCTTCTACTTTTTCTTCTTTGCCTATCGGACAAATATTTAATGGAAGTTGTATAACGACTATCTAAAATTTCCAATTTTTGCTGGCCTTACTGGACTGTTATTCATATTAACTAATAAGTAAAAACAATTTAGTTACATAGTACGGATCACTATTGCTTATTTACCTGAATTGTGTTATCACGTCGCTGTATGTAGCAGTCAAATAAAAGCAAATATATGCCTAAAGTTATTAATTATATTGATTTTGCTTATTAATGTACATTTTTAGCTAACCCGGTTTTGCCACAAATTGGTTAAGTTAGTCGACATTAAGAGCGCAACAAAATTTATTATAATCATTAACCTAGATGAGTAGTTCCAAAACAGAAAAATTAAAAGTTTTAAGTATTACTGAGTAATTACAATTATTTCATTTGTCTTCCTGTATTTCAGCGGGTGTAACTTTTCAGGGAAACCGTTTACTAAATATGTTTATAGGAACTATTGTTTTATTTAAAGCTGCAGCTGCAGTCTTTAAATGTTCATAGTAACTCTATGAATCATACTGCGAATTTTTAAGTACTATAAAAAATATTAATTTTAATTAAAGCCTAGTGGTACGTACATGCATTTTTTTGGTTACTCCATTAGTAATCTGTTTTTAAGAAACACAAAATAAATTCTGAAAATGCACATAAACACATAATTATCAACCATAACAGGTGGTGTAGAATACTTGTATTAATTAATTCCAATGTCATTTCAAAAGAAAACGATATAAATATCAAGTTGATGCAACAATATGTTCTGAAATTCCATATGAGAAAGACCAAATATGTAAGTCACTGACAAATTCAACCAAGAACAGCGCCTCCAACTTTTTAGAAATCATACAAGTGAAGACTATCGTTCGAACAACTGCTTTAGCAAATATTTTAGGTTGTTGGATTGTATACGAAAATAATTTTTTATTGAAATATGTTTTTAACGAAACTAAGTACAAATAAAATTAACCGTGTCAATTTAATATAAATCTGTAGAAGATAATTTCCGGGAAAACAAACAGATGGCTAGTTATGAGTAACAGACGTGGACAAACTGTAATACAACACTCGTAATTACGTTAGTAACATTGAGAAACTACGTGAACATAGGATTATTACAAAGACGAAAAGACTCCCATTGACGACATTTTCCTAACCAGAATATTTAACTGAAGCTTCTTTTATACTCCGTACACAATACATTCCCATTATTTATCCGTTTCGTAGTTGAAGAGGCTTCTTAGAATATTTTTTCAACAAAACTAAAATAATTCGTTGGTTTCCAAACATTTACACAATTCACGAAAACTATAAAAAGAGGTGATGTAATCTAAAAATCTAAAAGTCAAATAAACATTTTAATGGTTGTCCTAAAATATGATCTTCTAATAATTGCGTAAATAGAACAAACCAATCTAATTAAAAAAATATATCATTGAGGATATCCCTGGTATTTTTACTACGCAATGTCAGTTATTAACACACATATGCAACTGACGTCAAAAACCGAATTTATTAACTTTCCAGCACTTCTCCACGAAACACGAAATGGACTGGAAAGTTTGCCGAGTTTCGTTCGTCGGCCCCAGGGGCCCAATAAACAAAGTGTAATTGAGTTTTACAACCGAGACATCTACCTGTAAGTTGGAGGTGTTATTTGATTTTTACACCTGGAGACAGTATGGATTTCCGAGAAAGACTATTGTCGGCTGCAGTTACATTCACAGTGCAGGAAAAGATGTATGACCGGGCTCCTTTGGTAAACACTCGACCGAAGCCTTCGTTTCGTTTGAGTTGGGAAAAGTACGGTAAGGTAACATTTTTATTATCTCAGAACCTTCGACTTATTAACCGACATTTTTATGGTCATAACCGTATACAAAAGATTTCACAAATTTGGGTGCTGGATACAAATCCGCTAAACGGAGGTGCGACAGTGCCAGAACTTTAAGGTTCAATTCATCAAGTTTGCCGGGGTAATATTCCATTTAATTAGTAATAAAAGAGAAGGTTGTACGCAAGGTGAATGAATTAATAAAATAAGAGGCAAGAAAGTAAACAAAATCAATATCAGGTTATTAGGCAATTACGGTTAATTCCACCACGGTCAATTTTAAGCGACCTACAGAAGGCAATAAAACAGTTGCTTAATATCGCGTTACTAATGTATATTGAATTCATTAAATTTTCAAGCATTTACGAATAAATTTTGATATTTGCGGTTGTGGACGCATAATACGAAAAGGTCTTTGACCAACTTCTTATCGAACTTTTTATATTTAGCTCTACTACTGAATTACGTGACCTTTTTCTCGTTTATACAAGACAAATTGCAACGAAAACGCCCTAAAACTATCCTACAGAAACGTATAAGATAAATAAAATAAATAATACGAATAAAATACGAAATAAAATCGCAATCGCAAATTTTCCATTAAATGAAAATTGAGAACAACAATCCAGCAATGTCATTTATAGAACTATATAATGCACGTTGACGAGCAGTTAGCTTTTAGTAACTAAATTCGTGTCCACTGGAGATCAATACACTATACAAACATTTATTGGAAATTCCAGGTGCCTCAGTTCTTGTTTTTAAAGTTATGGAATTTTAATCAAATATCAAAGCTTCTTAACCGTTCCGATGAAAATATAAGAAATTAAATTGAATATATTTTTATAATTCTTAATTAAATTGAATTGAATTACTTAATTTTACTCATACCAACTCTGTACATTTTCTATCAGATTTTGATCTTCAATTGCTATCGTAGGTAATAATTGTGTGTACAAATTATACAGTATGACAAACAAATTATTCAATAAAACTTAGTTATGGATAACAAAACGTATGGATTTACTTAAGCCATGGATTTTACAACATTTACAACAATTGTGGAAGCGGTATCCAAGTATACGTCACTTGCTACAATTAGTTTTTGTATTAGAACACAAAGTATTTATTGCGATTTTTTTAACAAGTTTCTTAGTCTTTCGCCCCTGATAAAGTAGGCATTGGAATTGTTCTTCAAACTGGTGCTTTCATAATGTTTAATGTGTTGCTTAAATCCTAGCTATTAATGCACTGTAGTTTTTGTTCTATAACTAAATATCAATCTAAGTAAAGAAGTCCCCAAGACATTAGCCGGGTACATTCAATAATAGACATTTGACACACTGTATATTTTTCTTCACACTAAAACATGTTTTCATAAGGCTATACATTAAAAATACAAATGTACAAGCATTTGCAGAGATTCAAAAGTTAGGTTAGAAATCAGTTAGAAAGGATTAGTCCAAAAGCGGATTGTATCTGTGCTAGGTTGTTTTAAACTTTATGTTATGTTATAATAGTTTATATAATTCCATGTATTGTATATTATTTTAATATAATAAACGGTATGTTCATTCTTTCAGTCTATTCAAGTGTGGATTTTAACACAATACTGTATTTATAGGGAACATTGTAATATTTTAAACACGAAGCAAAAACTTCAATGTAGTGATAGCTAAATCTCATCTAGACAGGATGTACAGCTTTTAAGTTTCTCAAACCAAAACCCCTACGAACATTGTAGAATATTCTGAATTTATGCGGATGTTTAGTTATAATTTATTTAGAAATACTTAATTTTTTTGTGTTTTATTGTAAAACATAACTGTACCAACTGGCCTACATTTTTATATCTGTTAGATGAAGGTAGTAAATATTTTAAACTATATGATGTCAGTAAAGACACATGTTTTACTTTACACCAACCTTCATCCTAATTTTGTTGATCATACTGTATATACCGAAAATTAGGACAGTTAAATTAGAAATGTGAGTATAAATTAATACTAGTAAAACACATTCTATGTCTTTGACATGAAAACACAAGTTTCGCGTAAATACTTTGGCCTAACACTTAATAATGAATAAAATTCAACCCTAATACGATCGCAGTCCGCTACAGACTGAATGAAAATAAGTTATAATAGAATTCCGTACAGCTATTTTAAATGAATCTCGTCCTTGACCACCTGCAATTTTTGGCCAGTAAAGTTATTATTTTAAAAACGTATATATATTATAGCACCAATCAAGAAGTGGTATTCCTTTTCATTTTTCAAATAATTATTCCGTTAAACATTTCTTTCATTTCTAAATATGGATTTCCAAATCACCATTGTTATTTAGACAACATTCTCAGGCGACAATCTGGAATGAATGAAACCCTACCTGCTCCAGTAGGTAAAATAGCGGTAAGTGTGAATACTTTACAGTAGTAATAAATCTAGGTTATGCAGCCAATATAAGCTTCGGATCACTGAAACGGACTGTTTGAAATTTCTTTCCCAGCATGCGATTATTATTAGGTACATAGTAAGAAATTCCTAACAAATATAATTTTTGCTTAACTGCTAATTTTCTGTTTCTAAATTTAAATATTTGTTTATAATAATTGTATTTCATTTTACTTAATACCAACTATAATGTGTCCACTTTTAAAATTTATTATTTTTCGAATCAGAGAGCAGATAAAAGTAAATGATATTTCAGTAGTTTTCCTGCTCATTTAGAACATGAAAAATTCAAGTCTAAGGGTACATCCAGCCTAACTGGAATCAACAGCAACCTGTGAATCTTAATTAGAACACCTCCTATATTTGCTTTTGGGTAGAAAATAATTGTAGCGGTAGAATATACAGGGTGAATAAAAAGTAAGGAACATCGATGCTACAGCCTTAAATAATATATTTACGAAAAAAAATTTCTAACAAAAGTTTCCTATCAAGTTATTTGCCACAATATGGCGTTTATTATTTTATTTTATTGTCATATGTTTTCGCTATGACGTCTTCGATGTTTTTTTAAATGGCAACCTATACTTTTTATGGCATGACCAGTTAGTGCTTTTTATTCTCTATACAGCCATGTAAAAATATCATACATTTGCATAATAAAAATTGCAAGAACAATCACGATAAACATTTATTTTTGTAACTTTTAACATTTGTCATCAGGGATACTTATTGCAAGATAAACAAAAGACAATAGCAGGTCCACAAATTAGTAAAATAGTTTGAAATCATACTGAACATCAATTTAAGAAAACAAATGTTCAAACTGTTCGCCATTCACTCTTTGACAGTGGGTAATACGATCAGAAAATCGTCGAACTGCATTTTGAACTGTAGCAGGTGATATTGCTCGTATATGCTCGCGGATACGAATTTTTAAATTTTTCAAATTGTCTGGTATGTTTGTATACACTGTACTTTTAAAATGGTAGTATAAAAAGACGTCAAGCAGGTTTAGATCTGGAGATCGCGCTGGCCACTCAATATGTCCTCTTCTTCCTTCTTCTTCTTCTCCTACCTATTTGTAAAAATTCCATCTAAATATTTATGAACATGCCATAATGACGTGGAGCACCATCTTGTTGCAACCAAATTCTATCGTTCTGTCTCCTACAATTCCCGCCCACACGTTTACTTTTTGTGAATACTGTGTGTGTAATTCTTCCATCCAAAGGGGGTTATGTCGCGACCAATAACGGCAATTGTGCCGATTTAAAGAAAATGTGGCTTCGTCGAAGAAGGTAACAAAATTCACAAACTGCGGGTCGTTATGGCACCTGTCCATCATTTCAACACAAAACTGAATTTTCCCATCAAAATTATCTTCTGATAATTATTGAACAACTTTAACCTTACAAGGATGAAATTTTTCTGGATATAAAATATTTAGTACAGTTCCTTGACTAACATTATTATCCAGGGCTAATTGTCGGGTTAAAGTATGAGGATTTTCGGAAACCGTAAGCACAATATGCAACATTTTATCGTCTATTGCTATTTTTGGACGGCAAATTTTATCCAAATCTTTGACGTGGCCCTAAATTTTCTATTCATTATGGTTACAGTGGACCGCGTAACAGGTTCACAAATTGGATGTATATTGTATAGTATTAAATAAAGCGCACACATCGTCGTGAGTTCTCTTTTTATCACCATACCCGATTATCATCAAAATTTCAATATGTTCAGTTTCTGTTAAATATACCATGATTAGAAAATCGTATTTACCACAGGACACAGACTAAATTTTAATCACTTACTAATGCTAACTGTCACCGAATTAACATTACACAATTTGCATTTGTTCAATTTTAACCATTTTCCAACAATTATAACAAATAAAATTTATTATGCAAATGTATGATATTTTTACATGGCGGTATAGAGAATAAAAACCACTAACTGGTCATGCCATAAAAAATGTCGATGACGTCGTAGCTAAAACATATGACAATCGAAAAAAAAAATAAAACGCCAAATTGTGGCAAATAACTTGATAGGAAACTTTTGTTAGCAACTTTTTTTCGTTAAGTTATTATTTAAGGCTGTAGCATCGATGTTGCTTACTTTTTCTTCGCCCTGTATAATATAGGTATACGTATGCTTAAAATCGGTCGTAACGCTAGTTTCATCAATTTAATTTAACAACGGTTATCTATTCTGTTTAAGTAAGACAAAATAGAAAGTGTTATATGTTGGTTACGAACGATGTATGCAACATATTTAATATATTTTTAAGACTACAATTATTTCTCAATTACAACTTAAAAAAATACCCCGAAAAGTACCTACTGCTACTTCCGGTTAAACGGGAAGTGCTACTGAAACCTGATTTAAGATTGGATATCATAAAATAATATCGAAATGTTTTCATAACATGTTTCCTAACGTAAAAATAATTAAATTAGCAAAATGAACACAAGTTATAGTTGGCACACTGTATATTCCATGATATACAGGCTGTAAAAACTTACACAGACAAACTTTGGTAGGTGAAAACACTTCATAACGGAGTTACAATCCTCTGAAGTTACATCCATCGATTAACGTAACAATATTTTCTTGTTACACGTTTATGCTTAAACAATCAAACTATTGCAACTCAATGCATCGTTGTACCCCATACGGATTAAGAACATTGCATTATTAATAGGAGAACTGATATTGATAGCACTGTTTTGGAAGATTGATATAGAATTCGCTCAACTTTTTTGTATTTCAGTGGCATATACATTTAATTTCAGGTTATTCTCATATTATGTAATCTATTAAGGTTAAGGTTAACAAGCAGGTTAAGGGTGAGAAATATTCAAGCTAGTAAGGTGCCACAAGAAGAGCTCCCATAATTGTCACCACGGACCTTTGAAAATCTAGGATTTCGTTCGTATAACTTAGAAGGTATAAACTTTTCTTAGGTTATATCTTCAGATTTAGAGTTTCCCTTCCTTAGAACTTATTTTATTTAACTTATATAAATCACATCTACAGAACAAGTTTCCAAGGAACTGCGAAGCAAGAGATAATATATCTACATAACAACGAAAGGCTTAAGGCTTACTGACTTACTGTAAGATGATCTCTAGATACCACTACTACTATTGCTAAAACTTAGTTTAAACATTCATTTTATTTATTTCTTTTGCACTATAGCCACGAAGCGTGCCGGCAAGTCTTCCGAAATGTGGAAATATAAAGCCTTAAGGATTACGAACTTCAGATTTCGTTTCAGTTCTAGTTTAAGCAAGCAGATTGTAAAAGTATGTAATAAAATTAACGTTTAAATTGATACATTTCCTGTTATAGTTTTTTAGCTGCCTTAACTTAGCGAAATGGGTGCAAATAACAAAATATTAAAACGCAATGTTTTTTAAACCTACTACTAAGCGATAGCTGCAAAATCTATAACATTATCTAATAAAGTGGAAACTTACAAGATAACCACTTGCCAAAATGACCATGTGATCCAGATCGCTAATAAAATCCTATGGTTTTAATACAATATTTTCTGTATATAGCCCAACTTACTTAGGACTAGCGTTAGCATAACGAGAACCCTCATAAATGATTGGATTTGCAATATTTAATGTATTTCCCTCTTATACTGATCGCGCTTGTCAAAAGCAACATGCAAAATTTAAAAGAAATGTATCATTTCTACTTTGGGTGATATAAATAACATATACCAGTAAACAAATTTTACTTAACAACATTATTATGATTAAAGGAGAACAACTGAATATTTCTAGGTTGAATGTCGCAATTTGAGCCGGCATTTGTGTGCTTCATATCCTGCCATAAAAGGTTTTACTATTGCATTTTAGATAAACCTCAAATGTATCTAATGTTATGGAGCATTTTTTGAATAATATTCCTCTAGTTACGAAGTATATAGTTTTACATGTTTTTAGACGCAACAAACATAAAAACTATTAACTATCCAAGACTTACTAAAAGAAGGAGCTAAAATACCGCAATTAATATGTATGTACGAGTGTGTACATCTTCGTATAGAGATAACGGTTGCTTTCAGTTTTTGGAGAAAGTCGATTCTTGTTGATTATGAAAACGCTATTTAAATGATCGTACTTGTCTCCTGAATAATGGAATTAACGTGCAAACACCCCCTTTTAAGAAGATATGGTATTCCTAAAGTTACCATTTTCAAAAATGTGTATTTCAAAAACTTTATTTTGCTAACGAGGACTTTAATTATAGTCTTCATTATATCTGGAAGGCCAATAATGATTTTTGTTTCGAAAGATATGTTATCGGGATATGAGCATTTTAAGAAAAGTGCTCCTTGGTATTAGAAGGTATCCTGTAATTATCTTCGAAAATCTTATATGGCGCTCTCGGTAACGTTCATTAAATGATGTTTACTAAAACTAAAAAGTACAAGCAATTGAATTTAAGGGACAAATAAAAATTGCTGATATTCGTAACGAAAATACAATCTATAATTTTTTTATTTATGTTCATTCAAGCTCTAAATTTGTCCATCTGCTTAAAGCGACCGTTCCGACCGGTCCTTTGGTGGTCAATTTGTATCTGCCCTACTATAGTTTTTCTGCGAAAGTTGGAACACTTTTCGAAAATATAATGAAAGGTGAAGAAGTTACTCATAGTTTTTGTGTATACTACATTGATTCTCGTCAAATGTGCTAAGTTCGAATTGTTTCCGGAAGCACACGTTTTCGATTAAGAACTTGACACCCACAACGATTTAGGTCTTGTCATGCAAAAATATTTGAAAAATGGCCCTACCTGGTTAAGTGGTACATGTGTCTACGGAGGCCGCATTGGCTCGAGTTGCGGGCGCGTGGCCGAGCGTCTGCAGTTGCAGTGGCGGCCTTCCTGGGTCGATAAGCGCCGGCACACTGACTGACCCGACACCGACGTCGCCGTCGCGATGCCTTCGATCTCGCCCCCACTCCGCCCACACTATGCCCAAACTTTGCAACAAACTTTTAACATGGGCTCTCTTCCGCTTCTATGTAGAACTTCTCAAATGTGGAACACGTAAAGCTCCTGCACACGTTCTGATAGCAAACAGGACAAATCCTACCACTCACCCAATCGGGGATGAAAGTCATGTATATTCACACTTGGTGCATTCAATGGTAAACTTGCGCGGCCCGAGTGAGGAATGCCTTCCCGACAATCGCATCCGCATCCGCAAATGATTGTCAACCATTTGCACTTCGTCATCTTACAACTCATCGACTTTGCTATGACTGTTTGCAAAGTTGCGTAAAGAAGATAGTGTACCGTGCTACCGAATATCTTATAGTACATAGAAGGTAAAATCGATGTTTAAAACGGTTAGTAGTACATTTTTCAGGCACACAAAACGGCATTTTAAGTTCTGTCCCCAAACCTAATATTAGGTAACTTTAGCTTATTTAGTCTCAATTTTAATTGTATGCAAGGGTTATTTTACTTGCTAATATTTCTGCATAAACTATGAACTAGGGCATAAGACATTAAATTCAAATATTTGTAACACAAACGGACGCCTGTTTAAAAATCAATTAAGTTGTACAAACCAAAAAGAATTACCAGTACATTTACAGGTGTACACAAACAGGATCAAATAATTCATTGCAATAACAAAGGATTGTTTGGTATTTTATGGTAAAGTGGGACAATCTTCTAACGTCTATATTAAACATCAGGAGGAAAAATATCCCAAAGTAACAATGATAACCATATAATTGCTGGGCTAAGTTTGCTAAATTTATTTGTAATTTGAATACAACCGCGCCTCGATTTGTTGAATTTTTCTATTAGTCGTATGCCTGTCATACTGCCTGTTAATTGACTTCACTTATTTCCTATTGGTTATTCAAAATGAAAAATTTAGACGTATTCGGGTGTGCAGAAAGAAAAAATTCGAGAATTTGGAAATATCTCAAAAAAGGTATTCCTAGAGAATATGACCTACCAACTAATACCTTATCTTCAATAATAAAATAACTGATATAGCCAGTAACATAGTAGATAAGTAGGTTAATATGTAATAATAATTAATTTTTTAACGATGAACAGGGAATGTAAACCAAATTTTGCCCCGGATTGCTGAAGTTTGCGATAAGTGCTCACCCAACATTATTCAACCAACTTGTGTAGTACAACTCATCAGTACATTTCATATCATACTAATCGCTGAGTAAATTTTGGAGATATGCCAGAAAACAATTGTAATTGTTTAATAAAATGGCTAACGTGTCCTTTGTGCTGAAAAATGTATTAAATTCGGCCCAATCAAAGTTCAATGTTCATTTCGAACTAGAATTAATATGCAAAATGTTCCCATGCCGAAGACTATTTTGGTGTGGGTTAAAAATTATGATACAATCTATCAATTTGAATGGAAACATCAAGTGAAAGTCCTCGTCGAGCGTATAATCCAAAAAATAAAGAAAGTGTAAGACAAGTTGTTCTTGGTAATCGGTGGGTAAACATGCGTCGGCATTAAATTTATCCTAACCGAGTACACGACGAATCTTGAAGAAAATGAAATTGCATACTTGCAGTTACAGAAAAATTTGATCAAGAGAAGTAACTGAGTAATCCCAACAATTGTCTAGAATAAATAATACGCATCCAGGTTGAGAATGATATTTAAAAATGTTTATAAGCTAACTGTCGGTAATAAATAACTGAAAATCCAATGAAATTCAGCAGAAACCCTTACATTCTTCGAAAACAGTACGGTTTCATTTCATTATGGAGGAATCGAGATACATTTTTTGAAAATGCCGAAAGAGATTAATTAAGTCATACCGCAGCAATTTAAATGCCTGCACTCCACATCGACTGATTGCTTGCAAGAGTGATATTCCTAGATATTGCCGCTCCTAAGTTTTTCCTTAGAGGTAAGTAAGGTTTACGTTATAAAATCAAAGACAATTATTAAACGTAAAAACGGCATTGTGGCAAAAATTCAAGCTATACAATAGGAGATAATCATATTATTTAAGCGTTAGACTAACCAACGATGGCAGCCATTTGCGACGAACATTATTTCGCAAATAAATCGGCCATACTTACACCTCAAGAAGCTGTTTAACTTAAATTAGTAGTTTATGACAATAGATTTTAATTAGCAATTCGGACCGATCAGTTCTTTCTGGCAGCTCATATTTATAAAGAACGTATTCAAGTGAAAGTAAAGTTGATATGTTGCTAATATATGGACAACATTATCAAAATTCAGTGCGGGTTGCAGTCAGTTCCTTCATGATTAATGTTCAACCGACTATTCTCTGGTCGTCTAAACGATAACTGCGAATGAAAATAAAAAAATAAAATATATGAAAGCAAACAAATATGAAACCTTTGGCAAAACGGATTCCCTAAACTAAAAAGTTTCTAATATTCACAAATTACAGTTGCAAATAAAAGAACTAAGTGAACATTAATCTGAAATTAAATTATCCTCATCAAGATGTAACCTTTACAGTAACCCAAAATTACATCTAATTTCGAAAAAACCATCTTTACAACTTAAAGAACTGTTTAAAACCTCCCACTACAGTATTTAAATAAAGGTGAAGTTAGTTACTTACTCCTTTTAATTTACTCGCAATTAGAATTTCTTATTTACAATTAAAGTAGGTACATTAAAAGATACAACATTTATAATAAGAAACAGCCCTTCGTCTTACATGTTCTTTACTGTCATTAGTATTTTTTTGTTATGTATGTTAATATAAACCTTGTCCCATATTTACTACACAGTTGGAAATTTATTTATTAATTCTAAGTCTTCTCAAATTTTTTAGTGGCTCAGCATTACACATTTTTAAATTATTAGATCAAATGATTAAGGAATGCTGTTTCATCCTACTATGAGGAAGAGGAACATGGCAAACCGCAACAATTAGTCGTGATAACAAGCATTCATCGTAGATGTTGCTCTGTGGTTTCGTTAAACGAAGGCTGTCCTAATAAGGTACTACTTGTTACTGCGGGAAATACTCTTAAACCACCGTGTAAATTGTAACAAAATATAAATTGATATTACATCTTTGCCACAGCATACTGGCTGTTTGATTGCGTAGAGCCCAACCACCATTTCGCAGGTATAAACTTAAAAAAAAAGTTGTACTACATTTTTCCGAGGATTCAATCAATAAATCAGCAACAAAATTATAGATCTAATATAAAAGCTATTGAGATAACACGTTTTTATATTTAACTCCTAACATTTTTGGTATTTCTGGTAGCTACTGAAACTCTCTTTGAAACGATATCACAACCCCTGCTTTAGCAACATGAAGTAACAATTATGAAAATTGAAATTGAACTAGACATCATGTACTGCATTTTTCTGTATTGCTAAAAAATATTTCATTTTTAAAATAGTTAAGTTACGTTAAAAAGAACATGTGGTATCTCTGTAAAGGCCATTTCAGCTTGTACCCTAAATGCTAGCACAAGATCTAAAATTTAAAAAACATTAATTATGTCTTGAACTTTCTAATATGATCTTCATTTAAATTAAGTCAGAAACAAATTTTATACAACTTTTGTATTTAAAGTATATATGCATATTTAACAAAAGGGTGTTCAGAGAAACATCCTATACACTAAAACATATCAGCTATTTTCAGTAACTATATAAACATGGAAATTCCACTGCCGAATTATTTTGTGTAAACGAAATTTACCAATAATTAGAATTACGGCCTGTCACGCACTGGCAGCGTTTTCAAAACAACTGTTTAATTTTTGAAATGGGACGCATTTGCACTGATGTTTTTTTTATTGCGGCAATTGGCTTATTATTATACAGGGTGTATATACATTAACGAAAAAGCTATATCTTAATATTAAAATATCGTACCATGCTGGTTGTGTTCTCAGGGACGCGTACATTTGGCAACACTGCCCCCAAACAGGTTTTGTTACTGTGCACGGTAACTAACTACATATTATAATAATGGTTCGAATTAAAAACCGTCTGCTTGTAAACATAGTTTCAACCCTTGGTGGTATCGTATCCATTACTTGTTCCAGTATTTCTGGTGTAATTTCTAATACTGCCGGGTTAACTCGGTTCCTAACTTCATCAGCGTTTGGTGGAGGCGTACCATAAACTTTTTCTTTAATTAAGCTCCAAACATAAAAGTGTAAAAGACTGAGATCGGGAGATCTTGCATGCCGTACAATGGGACTGCTGCAACCAATCCAATTGTTTGGGAAGTATTCCTCCAATTCTCTTATATTACGGGCAAAATGAGTAAGACCTCCATCATGCATGTGTATCATATCAGGTAGTATGTTCAACGGAATCCTATCAATAATTTCCTCCAAAACATTGTGATATTCATCGAATTAAGACGATTTGATAGGCAAATTAGTCCAACAATTCAGTGGTTTATTATTCCCAGCCATAGATTAAAGGACAATCTTTTTGGTGACCATATTTACGAAATTCGTGTGGGTTTTCTTCAGTCCAATAGTAAGTATCATGCATATTACCATCTCTGGTGAAAATGCACTCATCGCTTCGAAGAATACATCTTAAGAAGTCACCATTATCACGAATTCTATTTAAAATCGTGTATCAGAAAATCAATCGGGATATGTTATCATTTTCATAGAGAAGCTGAACTTTGCAAACATGATATGGATAAAGAAGGTTTTCTCGTAGGACCAAATGTACGATCTTATTACTAAGGATATTTACTGTTGCAGCTAATTGCAGGTGTTCTATTGTATTGTGCACCTTTGTCTTGGTCGCCCAGCGTTCCCATATCTTTTAACAAGCGCAACAGTTTCACGAACACCTTGGTCCAGCCTTCGAAATACATTTCCTCTAGGACGCCTCCAGTTTAAGAAAACGTGCCAGGCAATCTTATTCTGCCATGCTAACATTTTCATTACAAAAACCGTATGCCATATACATATCAGCATACTCCTTGAACGTAAAGTTCATTATATGTGAACGAAACAAGATAATAAAAGAAACACAGAAATACAAGAACTAATAATGATACAAATAATCAGAGATAATACAAAATTACATCACGCAAATCGAATTACAGTCGAACTCCCATGCAGAGTTGTTGGAATGTACTTAAAAAACGATATAGAAACTTCAGTATATAGAATTCATGTTTAGATATGACATTATTCATAACCTAATTCGTGTTTGGCGCGAATCAAGTTCCTCGCTCTGTTATAATACCTTTTCGCGGGCTTTTGTAGATTATCGACACATCGTTGGCGTTAATATCCAATTTTGCTGCAAATTTTTTTTTTGATACCTTCAGCTACGTCTTGTAACAACTTTAACTTGTTTTCAATACTCAAACATTTTGTTTTTGGTTTATTTTTAAAGGACTACTTAATTGTACACCAAGATAGAAATTAACAAATTTATGTAATGCACATACATTGGTAGATGGACTACACATTAAAAGATGCGAAAACCAAAGATTATCCAATTGTGTCATTAGAACGTTTTCCATTAGCTGCACAAAGGCAATAAGAATTTCTAGGAAATTTGTGAACATTTTAACATACGCCTACAAATTTATCTTCACACTTGACTAAAAACATAAAAGTTTCTTGGAAAAGCACAAATTATAGATAGTATTTCAGAATCAAAAATTATATCTATATACCTGTCTAATATGGTAAAAGTTTTAAAGAAAAGCATCACAATATGGAGGCTTTATATCGTAATTGAGAGGTATTTTCCATGTAATTGCGTAAAATGTGAAGATCCTCGCAAGAACATCGTTATATAGAAAAAATCATTAAATGGGGGTTCACTATATCGGAGTTCAACTATAATTTGATTTTGTAGTATCAGAATTGGCAATGCCATGGGGGACCACTTATTATTCTACAATTTTGCAAAATGTATATGTAAAATAAATTAATAAAGAAATGTTAAAAACAAACTTTTGTGTAGAAAGACCACTTCTACGGAAAAAAATATTCATCGTTGGTTTTTTCTCTAAATTGCGTCTTTACCTGTCAAGAGATATCGATTATTAGGGCATATAAAGACCGGATGTCCAAACTTTTTGGACCTCGTGTAGACGCAGGAAGCGTGGTACATAATTTTAATATTAGAATTTTACGAAGAACATCCCCACGTATAGCTATTCCGTCAATTTATACACATCTTGTATGTTATTTTATGGACCCAAAAAGTAGTTTACTTTGCTTCCTTAGAAAGAAAGCACAAGCACACCCAACTTCTATGAAATCCAATTCCTACTAGAGTATAGCAATTGTATACTCGCCTACTGCGGGTGGACCAGAAGTGAAGAGCAATTTTTAGGTGATCAAACTATTTTACAGCCTACCACAAATATTTCCAGTGCACGGCAGGCCTAATATATCATAAACTAATGAAAGTATAATTTGCAATCACAAAATAAAAATTTAGATCGTAGTGCAACCTGCTTTAATCATAATCTACATTACTAACCCATATTATGTTTTAGAAATTTCAGCACTCACAATTAATATTCCTTTTACTTACTTTACACACTCAATAACAATGTATCAGTAAAAAGCACACAGTTTTTGTAAAGATCTACTTATTTCAATTATCCACATTGCTAAAAGGTTCATTAAATCATTATTCTGATAAATACTGCAGGGAGGTCAAGTTGTTATAGATATAACATAAACTAGTTAACGTATAATACTGGACGAATTATAAATTGCTAAACGAGTTTAACTATTCTTATTAATTTTCAGGATGTTGAAAAACTCAAGCAATACATTTTTATGAAAACTAATTTAGTCCGTTAAATATTTACACCACTAACCAGTGAAGTATAATGTTGTGTGAATTAATGCACGATACAAAATCTAAGATAATTGTGTTAAAAGTTATCATCAGGCCCTAGCAATTACTTTTTCCGCTTAGAAACAATACAAAAATGTGAAAAAAGTTACTCATACCATATAAAATTACTCAAACTTCTAAAAGCTTAATTTTACTTTACTGTTTTACTGGTACAATGGAAAATTTAAACTGTTAATTAATTTTCCGAAAAAAATTACGTCAGTTATCCGAATGGTTTCAACCACATGCTGACCCTGTAGTCCATATACGAATATGCATTACTTAATTCTTGGTATTTATAAAATGTACTCCTGGAATATTTACATTTCCGAGCAAAAACATATATAATGTCATATGTTACAATATTTACAGAACAAGGAACAAAAACGTTTCGAAAACGCATGTCACGTAGTGGGTCACAGTTCATTCCGGTCAATACGTTTAATTGCAGGTTTGTTTATCGTATTTAAAGAGATAACTTAAAATTCCAACCAATCCGGTTAGATAAGCTAATTTCCTACATTTGCATATGATTCACCTTGTAATGTATCTGTATACAAATAAGAAAGGAATTTATTACCATTTCATGCAAATCGATTGTAGGTTATTTATTCCTGACAAATAATTTTATTATAAAGTCAAAATCGATAAGTACAGATCGTTAATCTTGATTCAGTTTGCATGTCGTATCTGCATAAGAAATCTAAATAATTCTTTCCAAAAATAAAACTATTTGTTGTGAAAGTCTAAGCGCCTAAGCGTTTGATAGAGTAACCCCTTGACCTGAATTTTATTTCTAAAATTTCGAAGCCAAATTATAGAACTGTAATTCTAGGATATTCTAAAACAATCCAAAATTGATCAAAAACAAACCAATAGAGGCATAAAGAAATTATAATTCGTCAAAAGTATAGTTTTCCTAGAAACTCCAATTTCAGTACAAAGTGTATTTATATCACTCTATTTCAGAAACTAAAGTGCAAATAGTAACATCAAATGATGTAACGTAGTGTCAAGGACGATTCGTTTAGCGTGTCTGTCTGTGCTTTTTACACCTCTGAAATGAACTCCGGCAAACTTTCGTGTATAAACGATCTCTCGCGTTTCACTTCCTAAAGTCAAATATGACTAGCATTCTTTCTTGTTACCAAATATGTGTTCAGAGAAAGAAAAATGTAGGTGAATTCCACTTATTTAATTTATACGAAGCTAAAACTACAAACAACTCAAGCGTCTGCTTTAAAAACAATAGATTATACGAAACACCGTCCCTGGATAATTCATTCCATAAAATCGAAGTCTTCACGCCCTCCGGTGAGCTTTAAAATGAAAAAAACAGTATGAAAGCGCGCACTGGTTTAGATCGCCGGGTCAGATATGCTAAAAAATTTAAATTAATTGTCAGTAGTTCATCGAGAGCTTGATAAATTGTAAACTCTAACTAATTTCGCCCCGCGGTGGTGGCGCATCAGCTAAACTAGCAGGCAGGTGGTTAATTGAATATTGGCGCCGACATTTTTGGAAAAGTATGTAGCTGGGCCAAGCAGAAGGTGCGATAAAAGTGGGCGACAACAATACCACCCGCGCAAATGGGCCATGGCTATAGGTCCCTCTGGACCAACAACCCTACCTGTGTCGGTCGATTTGGATTCAAATGAGTAAGCATTAACAATAGCCATTGTTAACTATCAGATCACAATCAGGTTGTAATAATAGATCTTCATTACCAAGTGAGATGATGTATATTTTAATGTCTTATCTAGGAACGGATATTAAGCTTCTTATAGTTGTTCCACAAGTATCGTCTTACATATCTTCAAACCCCTTTAATGCAGCCGTATAAAAAATCGGATCATTAGGGACAAGCTTGTATTTTGATATCTGTATACATCTACCTTAAGTAAAATGACACACACACAAACACACACACACACATTCTTAAGGAGAGAAAACTTTAGCATTAAATTGTACCTATCTAAACGAATAAATAATATAAATAGACTGTACTGTATGCATGTACATATGTTACAAAACAGTTAGAGATAGCAGAATTTTCTGAAAATTATCATACAGTATTTTTTTACATTGACAGCCTTTTAGTCCCACTGCTGGGCATCGGCCTCTTCTCTGCCACGTGTTTCTCCTCTGCGCTAAGGTAGAAACACGAGGGATCTACAGTTTAACGTCGAATCCGAACGACAGACATTTCAGAGGAGGTTTTTAGCATTACGATCCCACGGTTGCAAGCCGGATTGGGAAATTATGTGTGCTGGGTTGCAGACAACTTTTTTTATAAATCTGCATAGTAATGCTTAGGTTTGGAACCCAAGCCATAATCGACGTTTTACTCAGAGAGCGAGGGCTCTATCAACTAAGCTACCACTACACAACATACAGTATAATGTATAGTAATTCCATCGTTAGGTGCAACGGTAACCTATAGCTCTTAGTACCATGAACAATGCAACGTCATTTTTATTATGAACTAAAAAAATAAAGAAATAGGGAATATCACACCATAATACCTAAACAATTGTGGTATAATAGTAAGGGGTTGTAAGCTTAAATCACCAACTTCGTTTAATCCAATTACACTTATAGCTATTACAATAACATATTGGAAGAGAAGAAAGCATGTAGGATTTTTATGCAGGGTGTTTCTTCTTATGTCAACAAAACAGCAAAAGCCATTCACTCTTACAGACTTTAATTCAGAAAATGTCAACATGCAAAAGTTTTGAAACAGTTAAAACTACTGGTTTTGACACTGGATATCTTCCAACATATTTAAGAACTTCTTAGATTTTAATTATGCTTTTGGAAACTTGCATACAGTTCTATTAATACAAGTATTATAGTTTTACTGAAAGTAGCTAATTCATTGCTTGAGAAATGTTATTACACAGCCTTTCCATGATATGTTAGCAACAGGCAGACACTATCGTTACTCCAATAGAGCCAGTTTTTATAATACTCGTATATGGCTTATGGGAACTCAAATTAGGAGCCGCTGTTAAATACAAAAGTTTTTGTATATACTATAAGTGATCATATGGAACAGCAATAGTCTATAAATTCCGGCCTCTTCTAATTTCTGTTATATAAATATAAGAAAACTATTTATTTTAGTAATAGTGCTGCTGACCAGCATAAAAATACAAAACAAATTTAGATAAAATTTGCAAACATTGTGAAGATTTTAGATTTGGAATCGAATTGAATCTCTTTGCCTTATCCCAAGGCAAAAATGATAATGCTGAAATAGGTGATACTGCAAATGGTTTATAATCGGACCCAAGTAAAAAAACGGCGTAAATTAAAAACCGGTTCTAGGTTTAACACCAGCTTCTGGTTGAACACAAAATACAAGTTTGGAATCTAATCTTGATTTAAAACAGAGTTAATACAGTCCCGATCGGGTCCGGGTTGGGTCGAAAATCTAGCCTCCTTGGCAGCTCTAAAGAAATGTAAAACCCCTGTAACGTCCTGGTTATCATTTCCGGGATATTGACAGTTGAAAACACCTGCACAATTTAGTTTCACCCATACAAACAATATTTAGAAGACATTTTACTAACCCGCTTTGATTTAGATACGCCATTTAGTCACCAGTATCGGATTTAAAAACGTTAATAAAAAAAAATAATCATTTCATGTTGATATAGCTCAAAACACGAAGACTGCAATTTTACCCATAGCCTAAATTGGTAATTCACCAAAGCAATATTTGTGTGCAAACTTTGTCGATTTTTAGAATCAAGAATGCGCTACACTAGAAGGAGATCGCCGCTGGGGCTTTCTTGGATATAAAAGGAGCTTTTGATAATACATCCTTCGATGCCTTCTACACTGCCGCCACTACCCACGACATCTACTGTTAACTGGACCACGGTCATGTTAGGTAAACAGAAGGTAACCACTGCATTGGACAGTAGTGTGGTAAGTGTGACGGTCAGAAGGGACTGCCCACAGGGGCGAGTTTTGTCTCCCCTTTGTAGTGCCTGATAATCGACAGCCTACTACAATACTCGAGACAAATGACCTATATGCGCGACGATATTGCAATTTTAATTTCTGATAAATTTACAGATTCCGTCAACGGCTTTCTCCAAAGAGCTCTACCGTTCGTGGAACGCTGGTGGACTGACCAGAATTTAAGAGTTAACCCATCAAAGGTCGAGTTAGGCATCTTCGCTAGGAGAAAAAGAGTGGACGGTTTCATTAAGCTAGAAATCTAGAAATCATAGATAGACAAGTACAAAAGATCACTACTACCCTCGGAGAAGGTCCAGGGGCGATAAACCCCGGGCAATGATTTCTATTACCCGCAATAAATCCACCATCTTGTGCCCAGGAAAGCCTACGACGTACCTCCTCCAATAAACATATCTGACATATGCTCTAACAACCAAACGGCTATATTGGCCCTTCGCTCTACCAAAACATACTCTAAATTGGTACCAGAATGCAGGTTGACCCTACGTACACTCGGCTAACCTAATTGGGTCAAGGTGCTGTGGGACCCCGGAAGCCGTAATATAGAGGGAAATGATAAAGGAAATTCCATGGCAGGAGAAGGTTCTCAGAAGTCACTAACTACACTAACGCTAAATTGGAGATCGAGAAATTGTTTCGGTTTCAGTTCAACTACAACTGGATTTCACAACCAGGGATGAGACCGGCGAAGCTACTTATCCAAGAATCCTCGCCATGTCGCGCCAAACAAGTCCTTATACTTAGCAGGAAACACGTTATAATCGTGGTCGGTTTCTTAATTGCTCATGACGTCTTCAATAAACACCTGCTCACCACGGGCTAAACGATGATCCCATATGCATGTTCGGTAGAAGATAGGAGGAATCGGCGCTCCCTATCCTAACTACGTGCCCTAAGCTTTTAGTCTACGGATTGGCAACAGCTCTGCAGGAGGATCATCCCCAAGCTCGGCGTTCATGACCTGAGTGTAACATTTAGTTGTTCCGCCAAATGAATTAATGAGTGAAACTTTGTCGAATTCGACCAAAACACAAGTCAAAGAAAACAACGTCTGCAAATCCTGCTGGAAAAGTAACGATATCTATTTTCTAGAAAGATGAAAGTATACTGCTGGTAGATTATCAAGCAACACCATTAAAAATGAAAAGTCATTTTCGTCAAATGAAGTAATTAAAGAAGCAGTTCAAGAATATCTTATAAATCTCGATAAATTTTGAGTTTTGTGATGATATATTGGCTATGCTCCAAAGACATTATACCATTACGAAACTGTATTGATCTAAAAACATTACTGCTAGGGAGATCATATTAAATAATATAAATAATTTCCAAGTGAAATATATCATTTTTTTATTTAATTAAGAAACCATTTCAAATGACCCTCGTATTAAAAACCGATTCGATTTTCAAGCAGGCACTTATATGCATAGGTATCATGAATTCTTATTAATCGCTTTAAAGAGAGTAGGAAGCGTAATGGTGGTTGACAATGATTTTAAAATGCTGGGCATAAATAATGGGGAAACAAATATCTTCGCACTGTACGTGTGGCTATTACATACCACCGTTATCTTAAATATTTTAGCCGAAGTTACTGATAACTCAAGACATATACAAATTTAAATAACTTTCTTTTATATCCTAAACAGGAATGACTCTCGGGGCTTAATTAATTTCCTACTGCTAAAAGTGCTAAAAACAAATGTTACTACTAAAACTCGAATCTTTGCTTTGATAAACACCGCGAGGGTAAATGCAAGAGTGATATTTACACGCAGAAACTTGGCAAAGTAAATGTATGCGTGGTGTTTTAAATATTTTACTACGCTGTTTGTGTTGTTGAAGTAGTAAATGGTTATAGTAAGTGTTTTGGTCGGTATGAGTGATGTGCCGCGACCGCAAGTTCTCGCGCGGCTGATTAGATATGGTAATGTGCGCCTAGGAGGGATGATGGAATGGACCCGCGGTTGCATTGTGACTAACCGCTCAGACCGCATCCAGAAATAATAAAACCTCGAACTACATGAACGTTCTTTGGTAGTCGTTCAGCATATTAAGATTAAATAAATATTTAAAGAATTTCTTTCCTTGACAGATAGAAACGGGTCGCAACAGCTAACAATTATCAATTAGAAACACTTATGTTCTACTATTTTTCTAAATTGATGTGAAGCAAACAAAATATAAATTTATACAAGTTTTAGTAAATACACAAAGTATGTAAATAATGGCCTAGAAAAGTAATAGGTACGAATCTCAGAACGAAAAATATTGCTCGATTATTTTATTACATCTTTCAATGGTTTCCAATTTTTTAGCAGAACATAATAAATATTCCTTATATTCAGATAAAGATATGATATAGAACAATGGCGCCAGCAGACTCTAAAATAGTTTCACTACCATATTCATATTCATTTCGAAAACCGTACCAATCTACCATTACCCCTAGGCCAGCAGCGTGAAACACTATGGCATTCGGACGGTTGCCCAGGATGCGTCTATAAACGACATGAACAGAATATCTTAATAAAAAAATAGATCTTAGTTTTTATTTGCAGAAAAAAAGCTAACATAAGCTAATATTTGAAAAATTACCAATAGCCACTGTGTCGTTACATTTGATTTGCAAAATAATCTCTGCCAGTTATGTAAGCAAGTAATGCTGAATATAAAATTTTGTAATGGCAAAATGAAAACACTTAACTTATTTTATATGCCCTTGCCAACATAGATATTAATATCATTTAGAATGATTGAAAAATAAGGTTTGTTGTAATTTGTAAAACTAAGCTACCGAGGGGTCAGTGATTGACCGGAGTACATACAATTTGATCAGCATTACCTCGCATTACCTCGCATTACCTTTAAAGTACTTCGCACTAGCGCAAGCTGCGTGGAGGAACGGTTAGTGTTTTGGGCTGCTACCCAAAAAGACCTGGGTTCGATCGCAAGACCCAGTAACATCGGACTACCGCGGTCCTTCTGCCAAGACTAGCGTTTCAAAAGAAAAAGTACAAGAAAGTGGGTACAGGGCCCGCATTAAATAGTAGGTCCCCTATGTTTATGTAGAATACCGTACACACACGTCACGGACATAAAAAAAGGTCAGGACTCGATCTCGAGAATCAAAAGGACTGTAAAAAAGACTTCGCAGTACCTTAAAGCAACCGGCATTCAATCATCATCATCATCAACAGCCTTTCCGTCCCACTGCTGCGCATCGGCCTCTTCTCTGCCACATGTTTCTCCTGAGCGCTAAGGTAGAAACACGGGGGACCTACAGTTTAACGTCGAATCCGAACGACAGAAATTCCAGAGAAGGTTTTTAGCATTAAGATCCCACGGTTGCAAACCGAATTGGGAAATTGTGTGTGGTGGGTTGCAGACAAGATTTTTATAAATCTTTTTATAGTTCTGCTTAGGTTTCGAACCAAGCCAGAATCGACGTTTTATTCAGAAAGCGAGCGCTCTACCAACTGAGCTACCACCACACCCGGCATTACTCTGAATTTATTCACATTACTTGGAATTACTTGGGATCACTTCAAATTGTATAATATTAGCGAGCATTATTTCGTATTTTATTCATGATAGAAAATTTGCACCGTATGCAAGGTGTTTCAGGGGGAATAATAAATATATCAGAAGGTGGTAGTATGGACTATTTTAAGTAAAAAAATCAGATAAACATGTGTCCAACTCTCTACGACTACGGAGATACAGCTGCTGGAATGTTACTCATGAAAAGCCGTACACAATATGTTAAGAATGGCAAATGACTTATTGATTGCATTTATTGATTATTGAATTGATATATAACACACGATCATTTGCAATAGTTTCAAAGTAGTTGTTCAAAAATCCCACCACCGACTTCAATCCACTTTTCAACTCTCATGACAATATCACATGTTGCTCTTCTGATGTCATCTTGGCATTCTTTTATAGGGGCAGCACTATTCAGATTGCGAACAATCAATTCGTCTCTTGTGATTACTTTTTCTTTGTAGACTTCGCTTTTCATTAATTCCTACAGACAAAAATCTAAAGGGGCGTTAAACAGTTGTATATCCTTAACGATTGAGACACACATTGGACACAAGTTAATATGAACTTTTTTATTCAAAATATTCCATACTACCGCCCCCTGAAACACCGTGTGATTTACAGATTTACAGTTTAAACTATTTATAATAGTGTTGTTAATCATATGAATATCAATAATTATACCCTCACTTCATCAAATTAATACACTCTTTTCTCACCAACCGCTTTTACAAAGTCAAAATTCACAACTCGTATTACTATCCAATCAATCTCCCTCCGGCGTCCCTCAGGAGTACACTCTCAACCTTATTGTACTCCGACAACTTTTTACTCACAATTTCGACCATAGCCAAAACAAGACTTTTCATGGATGACACCCCTATTTGAACTTACCAAAAAACATCCCCTTCTGCATCCAAAAAAATTTATATATCCCTTAATAACATCCGCCCGTAGATGTACAGGTGCAGGATAAAACTCAACACAGACACATCACCCATATTATTTCGACATTCCAACTGCCTTAAAAATCCCAGATTGGATCCCTACGTTATTAACATTTCTAACCACAATCAACAAATCCCTCTCTCTAACTAAGCTCGATACCTAGAAATCATCTTCCAACATACAAGTGCCCTAAATCTCAATATCCGTGAAACCCTAAAAAAGTCGGCAACCGTTCCAGCCCCGCTGACTCATTCAAGACCGTACACCACGTTGCGATTCCTGAACCTTCTTCTATAACTACAACATCATAATACATCCCGACGTTTACAGAACTCCCCTATATGCAATCAAAAAACATCTTCTCAGCCAAATCATGCGAAAGGCAAATCCTCGGTGCCATATTTAACGGCAAAAGAAATACATCTCCCATACCCTCCTGCACGGTATCCCCATCGCCCTAGAAACCCTCCAAACATCCCACAAACCCCTAAAGGGAAACCGTATCCTTGTTAGTCGTATTCCTAGAAAGTCCCGTAGGGCACTGAAACACCCTGCGACCGCTCTCTTACTTCACACAGACCTGCCAGACAACCTCACAACCTCTCAGTGGAAGATACTCCACTATCAATGAGGCAACAAACGCTACACTAAATCTATTTTACATTTACATGGTAAATGCGCGTACTGTACATTATTGCTTGCGTTATACAAGTGCTAAGCCACTACAACCGTTGCTAATTATTTCAATAAGTATCATAATTTATTTAACAAATAAATAAACTCTGTAGAAATCCAATCTACGAACTTTCTAAATAGGCATTATGTGCGTGCTAATCGTGTAAGTAGTAGATATTCATTATTTTGGAGTAAAATCCCGACTTGTGTCACAGCAGAAATACAAGTTACTGTGCAGTTTATAATACAACTTTTTTCGTGGAAACGAAATCCGAATCCGATACGTTCAAAAATACACAAATTTCCGCCTCATGTGATGGACGCGTTTAGATCTCAATTGCATTGGCGTAAGGTGTAGGACGGAAAGGTTCAGACAGCGAGAAGAGATACGGAATTAATATACAGACAAACAGTTATTTCAGAAATAAATATGTTTTCAACTGATATTGTTTTTAGATAATTAATAGCTACGTACACCTAAAAGAAAATAAGATAAACAAAGAAAGTGTTTATAAATCTGACTGCAGATTTATAAAGAATTAAACTAGTAATTTGCTGTGTAATAGAAGTATAATTTGCAATTGCTATTAAAAAAATCGTTTCCTGATTTTAAATATGTTTCTAAACACATCCACATCAAATCCATACATACATCCTCCCCTGGCCAACACGCATTGGCAAGCGCGGCCTTGTAAATGCCAACATCCCTCCATAAATGGAGAGGCTTATGTCCAGCAGTGGATCTTGAGAAGAAGAAGAAGAAGAAGAAGTAGCACAACACAATAATTAATTGACAAAATAAATATCTCCTATTTCTCGAGAAGAAATTATTATTGACAAAAATTCAGTAACAAATACCAGTTCAACTAAATACAGGAGAATCTCTATTATCCGTCAGGGTCGGATCCGCGGGGTGGGGTGACGCAAATGTGAAAAAGACGAATAATAGAAACTTCTTAAATTTTGTTTTATCTTGCTAGGTTTACAATATATAATTCCCATATGAATAGTTAATATTGCATAATTGCAAATTACATAGAATGTATATAATATACATATAATATATAGTAACATTATATTTTAAAGTGGTGCTCAATAATTTTCGTTTGCCTTATTACTTCGCTACGTTTATGTCTTGCAAGGTAAGCAATTTTGCGCAACAATATTGCTTGCATAGCTTCTGCTTCCTCTTGATTTGAATACCATTCTAAAACTTTTGTCATCATAGAGTCAGCTTCCCAGTGACTGATCCTGACTGGAATATTTTCATTTTCATTGGCA
>JABXWE010103498.1:0-22782 GCA_014611495.1 Limonius californicus | reverse complement strand
AGCATGCAAGTATAAGAGCATACTTTATTTATGCATCTCTTTACTAGGTATTTATGTATTTATAAATTTGTAAAATGTTTGTCTTATTGGAGGTGGCATTGGAATCATTAGATTCGTAGTAAAAACGTGAACGCATAACACATGATAAGAGAGTGAACTCCAATAGGATAAATATCATAAATGAGAGGGTTGTTAGGGTAATGGATAAACAAGGGTTAAAAAATAATTATTCAAGTTCTAGTATTTGAATCAGGCGGAGGTGTGATCGGGCTTCACCCAGTAAATCACACCCGAGCAAGCAAATTTTATTAAATCTACATACAACGTAACATATTTGGCATTTAACGTTTTGGTCGATGTAATATTTGTTCAATTAAACGAAGTTGTGGAATTGGCTGTTTTATTGAAGTGTATGAGTATATTCTGAAGTATAGAAACATAAAGGAAGCCACGAAACCCTGAGATATGAAGTTAAAGCCGAGGTATTACTGCAAGGTGAGAGATCATTGATTTATGAGTTGAATATCACTAGTACAATTACCGAAGGGAGCTGTACATAGCAATATATATATACATATATCCATAACATGATGACGCTAACCTAGTACCACCGGTGATGGTGTCTTCCACTAGGCGCCTAGTAATGTTATGCGCGTTTATTATCGTCACTCTCACGAGAATGGTTTTCAAAGAACCGCCTTGAATATGCATGTTGCAGTAATCTCTATTTCATGTTAATTTTTATCGCAACCCGTGAGTCATAACAATCTCATAACAATTCTATCCTGGTAAGTAATTCACAATCTTAACGGAGTCCATTTATTATGAATGTTCAAAATAGTGAACTTTAAGAGATTCTACAATCTTTTTTAATAGTAATCAGCAATTTCGATATAATTGTTTTGCAAATGTGTGAGATGATAGCAGATCATACAAACAATAATACATGTATGTATTCTTGACAGAACTGGTCCCTAAGGCCTTTTATGGTTTTTGAACACTTCGCCCCATTAGCTATTCATAACATCGCTAATGTACGTGTATCCGATAGTATTTTAAACGAACTCAATAAAAAACGAGAGGTACTGGTTAACACCTAGCATAGAATACTACCAAGTGAGACAGGTTACTAATAAACCTACCACTAGGACACAGGATGATCATGCAAAATCTAGATGAATTAGCGGAGTCATCACCACTTTTATTAAAAACGTTTATAAAACGTAAGATTTGTGGGTCATTCAGAAAACTTTGTTTAAAGTATCCTCACAATAGCGACAGGAAGCGCTTTCAACCCTTTAAAACACCAAATTTGTCATAATATAATTTTTTGTGTCTTAAAATATAAGTCTTTCCTTATATCTAGGAGGGTGGTTCATCATTTGTTGTGCGTGATATACCTAGGAGCAAATGACTGAGATACTTGAAACTACTTTATTTCTCAACATAATTCTCTAAAGTTTAGAGTCTAAAAGGTTAACACACTTAGTATAAAGATGATGTAGAACTTGAATTCCTTTAGAAATACTCCTTACCCTGCACTAAAACCACTCATTTACAGCAGCCGCCATCTCTTCGTCGTTCGAAAAAAGAATTCCCCGAATAGGTTTTTTTAATTTGAGGAACAGGTGAAACTCACTAGGCGTCAGATCTGGCGAGTATGGGGGTTGTTCTAAAACTTCAAATCCAGCACTGTGGATAGCGGCCATTGAACCACAGCTCTTGTGAGCGGGAGTGTTGTCTTGGTAGACCAAAACGTCATGTTTCAACAAGAGGAACACCCTCAGAATGCCGCCACACTGTTTCCATTATCTTTCCGACCGATGAAGTCACACGAAACTTTCGTGGTGGGCGGAGAACCACGATGCCCCTGCATCCATACTCTGCTAGATCCTGGATCAAAGTGATGAACCCAGGTTTCATCCACAGTTCCAAATCATTTCAGAAATCCATCCCAATCCGTTTCGATTAATCTCAAATTGCTCGTAGCAATGAGAAACATGACCAGGTGACAACATTTACGAAATTCTTGTGCAAAATATTCTCAATTTCTTGATATGACAGTGTAAAATCACCCAACACTCTAGACAAGTAATTATAAATTACACCCCTTACTGCCCTTTTCCCGAATTATTCCATTACAACAAAATTACCAGCTTCACAGTAACATTAAATGTATAACTTTTATATGTAAGAAGACATGCACCTCCAACTTGGCATATATTAATGTCAGTAACTTTCTAGGAAAGAGAATATTCATTAGTCGGTTGCACAGCGGAGCACTGTGGACGCCGGTTAAACGGTATTCATAGTCCAGCATAATCCGCCCTTGTCAGTACTTGGATGGGTGAACCATTATAGTGGCATATGCAGCCGGTCATGCTTCGGAGGGTACATAAAACCGTCGGTCTCAGTTGTCATACGAACCTCTTTGACAATCGTAAACCATGAAGTGGAACTTCATGCCCGGCATACGTGCAAGGAGGGCTGACAGAACCTGCTCCATTGTAGGTAATTAACAAGCCATTAGCCTATACACAGAAGAAGAAGAAGAAAATATTCAACTGTCGGTTAATGCCTTCTATGTTAGGGACAATAATTGAGGAACCAGCTTCGTATTGTGTGTATATATATATATACAGGGTGTATCAGAAATAGGAACAAATATTTAAACCAGTAATAGATTGGCTCAAGTAGAATTCAATGGTACTATTCATTTTTCAAAAGTTGTTAAGTGTATTTTTATTAACTTAAAAATACACTCTGTATATATATATATATATATATATCTGATAAAAGGATTTATACAAAATGGTGTTTCTTAGACATTTAGGAATCTAACCAGAGTTCCTGAAGATGTCATTTATTAAGCCCTGGTTTGTGAATCGTACAAAGAAACAAGTTTCATATTTTAGTACCAATTTACTGCCCCCCTTCAAGATGAGATGTAACGTTTCATCGATACGTATATTTTTTATTATGCTCGAAGTAAAATGCGCATATGATTCAAAATAACATCTAATAAAATGCTATGCTTCCTTGCTCGTAAAGTTCAGCTAAAGAAATAAAGATAAGGTCGGGGTTGTAGAAACACCTTAGTTACAGAAAATTGACTAAGCATTAATCGGATTTCACTTAAATACTAAAATATTTGTTGAATTCAATACGTCTACCATATTTAAAACTTAATGTAAAAATTTATATTTAGACCTTCAACCAGTTCAGGAAGATATTGATTAAAAGAAATAATTTTAGAGTTTACCGGAAATATCTGTATTGCACATAGAATCTAAACAAAAGTATGTTAGAACTATATGCGGAGAAATGCCGAAAAATCCGATTCGGCGAGTGCAAATTAGACACGTTAATGATTAACGTTGTTATTTGAAATGTATTTGCTTTGCTAATCTGTTAAGTTACAAATTAAGCCGATTTAATTTTCTGAACATTCCGCAATTATTCACAAGTTACATTTTATGATATATAATTTGTATGAATTGTAAAATAACTATGGTCTAAAATTGAAATATTTTATTAGTATAGCGCATACTGAAAATTCATAATAAAAGAGTCATATAATTAAACATATCAATTGATATGAAGATCTTGTTAAAAATTATGTGGCAAGAAATTTAAAAGAGGTAATATTACGCAAAATGGCCTCCTCAATACCGCTGTGTATTCAAACACGTTTAATAGTATACTACTGTACTGTATACAATAGATTTTACTACTAATATCTTGACAAAAAATATGAATATATATTTATTTTCTTTTCTAATGCGTTTACTTTCCGAGTTAGCGAGAGAGAGTTGAGAGCTTTTTAAAAATAAATCTTAATAATGTCGCCAAGACTAATTTTGTTGCGCTGTGCTATAAAAAGATTTTTAAATAGAAACTTGGTATCCAGCTATGTGAAATACAAATAAAAAAGGAATCGCCAAATCCATTACCGTATAGTACTCTTTCATGTTCTGGCTGACAATACGTTCGTAGCAAATGGAATCTGTCCCTCCTCGTCCGCGTGATTTATTTAGTCTCTTTTAACAAACTCCAAGAAATTTGCAATATTCGGTCGATATAAAAGTAATCCGCACTTTCTTTTCTAAGTTATAATCATATTCATTGCAAATTTTCTTCGTGCCTACATCTACGACTTCCACTAATGAAATATTTCTGGCGTCATTACATAAGTAATTCACTCTTTGGGATTTCATTACGGAATACGTAAAAAAGAACTCGCGCTGACGTGAGGGAAAATTAGGCCTGAGGGATGATGGTAGATTTCCCCTTGGATTACCCTGTTTGTTCGAAGAGACGGGGTTTGCATTATACATTTATTAATCGTACACACTTCGATTTCAGTGAAGGCAACCAAGCTGCCACCCTAAAATATGACTTAACAGAAATCAGCTCCCTTAAACCGGTGCCATTTATTAATATTTTAGCATTCTTGCATCTTTCATCACCAACCTTCGTGCGTTGGAGAAACAAATATAAGGATCTATTATACATTTTATGATCTATAATAATATACATCTCTCGTCTTATAAGAGTTTTAAACCGACTAGAATTGATCGTTGAATGCATGCATACTAAGCTTTATAGACATATTTTCAAATTCTGAGTAAGTACATTATGACTATTGCTTACGATTTGGGCTAGTTGGCAATAGAATACAGCAGATGAATTTGGTAAAGATTTTACACACTTCATGAAGTGAAGTGCATTAAGAATAAAGTTTAAGAAATTTGCAAAATGGTTATATGCTTAGTCTTGAAATTAAAATCGCTCAAAATATGCAAAAATTAGCGTTTTCTCTAGTCGTAGCTACGTTATTAGGCGACCTTTACACTTGCGGTTTTTACACTAATAGATAACTTGTCCAATTTACTTTGAAAGCATTTGAAACTGTACACACCACCCACGTTTCTAACTGATACGTATGTTTGCCTTCTGGATGACAGTACATTGGAAATAGTGTCTCTACTTACATAAGTAAAGTTTTATTAACATGACTCTGGTTCTTGTAGTGTATATTCCTCTACAATAATCATTGGCATAATCGAAAAATTTCAATAACCGAATGATCAGTTTGGAATGATTTAAATAATGGAGATATTAGTTCGAATTAGTCATTCGAATCCAAAATGCGCCATCCATTTCGTGAATGCGAGAAATTTCTCCTGCCTTTCGAATGATGACTCCCTAACATTCGCGCTCCTATCTCAAATTGGTTTTTCGGTTTTCGACTGAACTACGTTCTGTATATATTTACATTTCCTCACATTGTAAGATTGCCCTGATTGTAAATCCCTTTTCATGGTTTTCGTGTTACATTATAAGTTATTAAATATTAAGGTTATTTCTAATTATTTTATTACAATTGATTAATAGTTTATATCTTTATAAGCGTAATCATGACAACCAATTTAGCCACTAAATTTTTTAATCGGAAAGTAATATCAAAACCCGCACAGATTACAAATGGTCGTAACAGATTAAGATCAAAAAATTAGGTTTATTGCACATTTTTATCACAATAATACATTTAATTGAATAATAATCAATTTAAATTTTCTACTATTAATAATTTAAGTATGGAAAAGTAGAAATAAATAATCGCTTAAACTTAGGCCTGCCCGGTTCAAAATTTTAAAAAATTTTTTTGCAAACTCAACAGCACATGTTACATCACACACCAGACAGGTCAAATACATCTAGTATCTTCTGGAATTACAAATTCATTCGAATATTACTCAAATCATATACCGACATAAACGATATTTCGATTACTAGCCGAACAACAAAGCGAAAGTAATAAGAGAAGTTTTTATCATTGGTATAAATTATTAGCATCTCGGTGATGCATAATCGCATATATCGAATTGTTTCATTCGAGATGCGCATGCCACTAAACCAACGTAGTTCGAGAGGTGTTTATCAATCAAATGAATTACTCGCATCTTGATGATGCATGGATAATCGAATATTTCGAATTATTTAATTCAAGATGCCCGCGTCATTAAACGAACGTATTCGAGAAGTATTTTATCATTAGAATGAATTACTGGCATCTCGGAGATGCATGGATATTCGAATATTTCGAATTATTTAATTCGAGATGTCCGCATCATTAAACGAACGTATTCGAGAAGCATTTTATCATTTGAATGAATTACTGACATCTCGGAGATGCATGGATATTCGAATATTTCGATTTATTTAATTCGAGAGACCCGCATCATTAAACGAACGTATTCGAGAAGCATTTTATCGTTCGAATGAATTTCTGAAATCTCGGAGATGCATGGATAATCGAATATTTCGAATTATTTAATTCGAGATGCCCGCGTCATTAAACGAACGTATTCGAGAAGTATTTTATCTATGGAATGAATTATTGACATCTCGAAGATGTATGGATATTCAAATATTTCGAATTATTTAATTCGAGATGCCCGCATCATTAAACGAACGGATTCGAGAAGTACTTTATCATTCGAATGAATTACTGACATCTCGGAGATGCATGGATATTCGAATATTTCGAATTATTTAATTCGAGATGCCCGCGTCATTAAACGAACGTATTCGAGATGTATTTTATCTATCGAATGAATTACTGGCATCTCGGAGATGTATGGATATTCGAATATTTCGAATTATTTAATTCGAGATGCCCGCATCATTAAACGAACGTATTCGAGAAGTATTTTATCATTCGAATGAATTACTGACATCTCAGAGATGCATGAATATTCGAATATTTCGAATTATTTAACTCGAGATGCCCGCATCATTAAACGAACGTATTCAAGAATATTTTATCAATCGAATGAATTACTGGCATCTCGGAGATGTATGGATATTCGAATATTTCGAATTATTTAATTCGAGATGCCCGCATCATTAAACGAACATATTCGAGAAGCATTTTATCATTCGAATGAATTACTAGCATCTAGAGATATCTTTACTCTACAGCAAGTAGTAATGAAGTGGTTTACAACCATTTCCTTCTTGCTATTACGACTACTCTTTTATTACAGTGGGATTGCTGTTGATGAATCAGTGTAAGCTGAAATATTTATTCATAGTAGCTAGACTGATAGTCAAAACCCCACGTTTGGTATGGCATCTTCTTATAAAGAAATCTAAACTACGAGAAATAATTTGAGTTAGGATATGTACCCTACGAGTCCAATCCTATGCCTCAGGTGCCCACCCTTTCATAAAGGAATTTCAGTTGTCGTTTCCGTATCTTATTAGAACATAATATTGTATTTCATTTACACTAAATAAGAAATAAGCCGTACCCGCCGATATTTTTTCAATGACAGTCGTTATGAAAATGATCGGTCGCGGTAGAATGTCTACCAGGAATATAACTGCAGAGTGTATAGCTGTCTATATAATTGTCTTCATTGAATCGAAATCTATACGTTTATGATATATACATACACATACGTAGTTGCATCTTATGTAGTGAAGAGTTGAGACGCCGCTGGACGAGCTGGACGAGCCGGTTGATACGGAATTAATATGTAAATGTTCAAGAATGTAAACACTTACTCAAATAAAATTATTTACCTTAGATTAAATTTTTTAATTTTTTAATTAAATTAAAATGTTTGCGACCATATGAAAATAGGATACATGTCAATAATGTTTTATCAAGTCGTCCTACATATCAAGAAATAGAAACTAATAAAGTTGAAATTATTAAGAATATCAATAACTGTATGGTCAGTTTCGAATGATTTAAATATGAATAAATTTTATTTATTAATATTTTTAACAGCACTATGTCTACATTAAAAAAATATTGTTGTCACCGTTCATTGTATTGCTACGATTTTTCTGTCCCTACAAGCCCGTGCACTATTTTACACTTTATTACTTCAAATCACTATTTATTGATCTTCAACTATAAATCAATGTTTTTACAAGATATGTCTTTGGCATTAAATTAAGCAAATACAAACCTTTCGTGAGACTCAAGCTCAACTTGTTTGCTCTTCTTCATTCACTGGGATTCAAAAAGTGAGAAAACTCGATCTGCATTAGTGTTTTGAAGGCGAAGAGCAATGTGTGTTCATATGTTTTATGATATTTTATCAATTTATGATTGATGGTAATTCATGGCTCACACTTAACTGTTTGTGTTGTTTATATATGTGTTTAAGTATATTCCTATACTTTTTCTATTCTCTATTAATCCGCTTGGTAACTAAAATAGTTGTGTTTGGACAGGTATTCAATGACAGTGCTGTTTAGATTATACAGCATTTCATTTCAAAATCTCTATAAAAGTAACTGCGTCATTTACGATTTATACATTTAGATACGTATATAGCTTCAATTTTAACTAAAACTTTCGGAATCATCTTAGCGCCCTACGCTATTTCAGAGAAAATAATCACAGTATCCATTAGAATCTTCAAATAGATTAGGTGTCGAAACATATAGCACACCAATTAAAGTAAGTCTTTGAACAAAATATTCCAAAGGTTTGCCTGGACGCCCTTGTGTTTTCCGCATTATCGTAAAACTGTCTTCTTGCATCCATGACGCTCAGTCCATCCTTTTAAAATGTGATAAGAATTTCGGTTGACAGGCCATTGCTAGGTTTTTCTTCACTTCCTATCAAATCAATAAAACGTTGTTGTAATGAAATTTTTGAATCATAATTTGCATATCTCATGCTACGGTCAGTTGGAAGAACAAGCATAGAACAAAAAATTACTAATTTTTGGAATTTTTGGAAATAATGATATCCCGAATTTCGTTTTCTTATGCGATACATAACTGACGGCTGCTTTCCGATAATTTAGAATAATAATTTTTCTCCAGTTTTGGAATACTACGATTTAATATTTTTTAGAAATAATGAGAACAAGGATATAGTTATCTTCAAATAAATGGGCCACTCTCTGTACTCACCTTTTTCATAAGTTTCTTTCTCAAATCACCCTATAGAATCAAAGATAAGACGAAAATCGGAGAGTTGATCTGGTTTATTTTATCCTAAAAAGCATCTCGTTTTATCAAAAATATTTGTTACCTAGGTAACGAACAATTAAAATTCAGCATAATGCCATGGGGGTTTTCATTTCATATTTTCAATTTTCTGATTATTTGCATCAGTAGCATACTTGCAGCTTCGTAAATAGATACCTTATAACTGCTAATAGGTCAGTGAATTGTCATAATATTCTGTTGATTTCACTGTTTCTCCTTTCCTTATTTTCATTTTATTTGTAGTTTCACGTTGTTTTTTCAACATGATAATGCTACCTATAATAGTTTATTTCATTTAAAAAGTGCCCGAAGCAATCAATCTACTCGATATCTGCTTTATTGTAGAACTCAAGTACTGACAAAAAACTTCTGTCTATTCACCGCCAGCTGCGACCCACCATTCACCATGGTCTGTGCTCGATCGGTAATCGTGTTTGTTCAGCTCCAATTTCGTCAGTTTCACTTTCGTACACGTGATATCAGCACTTTCCGTGGAAAGGAATAGGAGGATACATAGATTTCATTGTGCTAGTTCAGTAGTATGATACCTAATTATATTAAAAATAAGGCTTTTCTAAATTTCGCAAAGAGAAGATAGGAATGTAAAAATTACAGAAGAATTACTCAAAAACATTTTAAAGATTTATGTTTTGAAAAAAATTCAATATCTCATGCGTTGCTTTAGGTTTACAATTCTTGGATTGTTTTGTGGCAACGTTCTTTCTTTCTACTCATGTCTTCCTTGGGTCAGCCGTTATCATTCGATATAATTGGGACAACCTTATGTGCTTCTTATAAAGAATAAATATTTTTGACGAACCATGTTTACCATGCATGGCACTGTGTAAATTACTGCAACATCATCTGTGGGAATTAGGTACATTTATAGTATTATAATAACACGTGATCAAAAAATTTTCAATTTAGGGAGGGCTATGAAAAGTTTTTGATCACTTGTTTTATGTAATATACATTTACATACAGTTGTGTGGCATAAATTTTTAAATTTTCTAAAACTTACCGCACGTTTTCCACAGTAAACCCTAAAATATCCACAATTACATCAAAATACATAGGGGCACCACAAGATTTAAAATTAGAGCCGATATTGTTAGTTTTGCTTCGGGCATCCCAAAAACAATCAATAATACCGCATTGTTTATGTTCACTGATGATACTACTAGGGAAAGTTGAAAGATTTAGTTAAGAACAAAGCACAACTATTCACATTAAGTCTTTTGAATAGCCCACTAGGTATTCAGATTAGGAATGGGTTAATTCTTTGAAATAGAAATGAATCCGCTATAAGTTATCCAGTAATATATTTTACATGGAAATACCATTAAATAAAACGATATAAAATAATCAATTATATTACATATACTGAATGTCGGAATACATAGTTCATCTGTAAAGATCAATGCATCTTCAGAAACTAAATCCATTTAGAAGAAAAATTCTTGGCAATATTTTAAACGTTTGTACTGCACAGTCAAATTAATTGGAACGCCGAGCTATCAGACGCAAACGAAGCTATCAAACAATATCTAAAATACTGAAAAACATCTAATAAGGGATTATTGCGAATTAGAAATATACGCGAAATATTGAAACCAATGGTCTCGCAAACTGTACACTATTGTTTAATGGTGAAGACAGTCACTCAATCAAATTCAAGTATAGTTATGGTAGGTATACGATGATGGTTTACCAATAATTAGTGTCCCTAACATAGAAGGGATTGTACCTAGTTACCTGCAGGCAATCATCTTCTCCTTCCTTGAGCACAGAACATTTGCAGTTAGAGTAAATTCTTACACATCTCAAGTTAGAGAAATCCACGCAGGTGTCCCACAAGGAAGCATTTTGGGGCCACTTCTCTTCTACATCTATACTTCGGACATACCAACAGTAACAGCATCCTTAGCAATATTTGCCGACGATACTGCTATAATTACACAGAATTCCAACTTGGATGAAGCAGTCTATGAACTACAACATGCCGTTAACAATTTTATTAAATGGTACAACAAATGGAATATCCGAATCAACCCCGCAAAATGCCAAGCCAAGATATTCGCCCTCAGACGCATTATCGACCCACCTAACATAGAAATAAGCGGAGTTATCATACCATGGAACCCAAAGGACAGTGCCGTCAAATATCTTGGAGTACATTTAGATACTCGTCTGAGCTGGAGCTATCATATAAACCAAAAACTCTCTCAAGGTAATAATAGACTAAGACAGCTATGCCCTATAATAAATCGGAAGTCGTCACTCAAACCCGAATGTGCTATGCTATTTTACAAGACCCTACAACGACCGTTAATACTCTATGCTAGTCCGGTTTGGTTCACCACGTCCAAAACCAACATACAAAAATTGCAACGATTTCAAAACAAGATTCTTCGAACTGCTGTAAATGCCCCTTGGTACATCCGTAACAATCAACTCCACTTCGAATTAGGTGTTTCGCTAGTTCAAGACTTCATGTTAAAATGTGCTAAAAAGTTCTTCACAAATGCTAGTGCGTGCGACGGTGCAGTGTTTTTCAATCTCTGTCAAAAAATATACATACTAGATTAAAGCGAAAAATGCCGCAAGATCTTATATCTTCTGAAGACGATAGTGACTAAGCTAATCTTTAACAATAACTTAACATTTATAAATTCGCTGGATCCGTATGAGACGTTAGAATAGTCTTGTCATTATTTTTGTCATTTACTGTCTGTATCCTAAATGTCATGTATAACACTTATATGTTGATCTGACAATACACGATAATTAAAAAAATAAAAAGAAGGGATTGGCCGACAAATGGCTAACTTTTTTCCTAGAGACGTCAGTTATTGACAGTAATACATGACAAGATGCAGGTGTATCTTTTTGTTTATGAAAGTCATACTTCCAATATTACTGCAGTGCTGATGATTTTGTTAAAATGTAAAATTCGAGACAAGGGCTGTGATTAAATACCTTTTGAAGAAAAATAGTGCAGGAAATTTATAATGACTTGTCCGGAGTGTTGGGTGATTCTACCCAGTCATATCCCGTAATTAAGAATTGGCGACGGGATTTCAAATTAGGAAGGAAGTCGTGTCAACATCCATTAGGTGCTGAACCACCAGAAACTGTTGGCACTGTTGGTATTGATTTGGTCCTTGATATGGTAACGAGTGACAGGAGAAATATGGTCAAATATATTTATATTACAAATATATAATAGAGTCAAAACGGCAGAGTATGAAATGATGGCAACGTGGTTCCTCGCTCCCCACGAAAGTTCCATGTAACTTCATTGACCGAAAACATAATGGCAACAGTGTTTTGGGATTCTTGTTGATTTATTTACCACATGGTTACACAATAACGGGAGACTATTACGCAAAACTAATTTCAAAAGTTCGTGAGGCTATAAAGTAGAAAGGTCGTGGAAAATTGATATGCGATGTTCTGTCCCACCAAGACAACGCTCCCGCTCACAAAAGTTGTGTTTCTATGGCTGCTATCCACAATGCCAATGCTATATACGCCAGATCTGGCCCCCAATGACTTTCAACTGTGCCCCAAATTAGAAGAACATCTTGAGGGACTAATTTTCTAGACGATGAAGCTGTGAATGAGTAGTTTGCAGTGCTGCACAAAGAGTTTTTTTCTAAAGGCATTCAAGCTCTGCATTATCATTATACTAAGTGTTAACCTTTTAGGGGATTATGTTCAGAGATAAATTTGTTACAAATGTCTAAGACATTTGATGCTATGTCAGGTACAATGAACGCTCGTATACTCACTTTACTTTATTTATGAATATTAAGCCTCTGAGAGAAAACCAAGAACAGCAAAATGTATGCCGAACCAGCTTGACAGGTGTTAACAGACAGGAAATTTTTTCACACAAACTTTACTGGACGTCTGCGGAAAGCGCAATAAAATACGATATCAGTTACTTTCAACAAAAACTGAATATTCTTTATATATTTTATTAATAGCATATTACAATCCTGTACCCTTATATCATTTTTTAAAATAAATTTTAAGATGCCTACGAAATTCGGAACTTATCTTTTTTTTAAAAAAAAAATAAAAAAGATCTTGGAAGTATTATTTCCTTTTTTTGTGGTGGTACCAACTTTTGAACAAATTCACCACACCCAAGTAAAGTGCACTGTCTTTAAATCGAATGCGAAAGTCTAGTAGAATCACTGCATAACGAGCACCCTGACCATCACTCTATCACTTTCCATGATTTCGTATTACATCTATAACACCGCATGAAGTAGTAGTAAATGGAAACATAATATCAGCGACTACAAATACCTTCTCAGTTTTAATAAAAAATAATTATGGCATAAAGCTATAAACAAAATCAACACGTGAACTGGTAACACAAAATTCATTCTGTTAAATATGTAAAACAACATATGGTAGGCGTTTGAAAAATACGTTATTTTTTGCAGTTAATTTAACTTCATGCCTTTAACGTAACATGAAAAAGCTTTTTAGTGCTTGTAACTGTAAAACGTCTAGTGGTGACCAGAATACTACAAAATAAGCTGCCAATCAAATTTTAATAGAGTTATTCAGCATGTTTGAAGTACTATTCATAGAGCTTACTTGCTGTAAATGGATTTTAATACAGGTAGAAATTGACGAGTTGAATTAGTCCTTGCTAATTAATACATTAATAATCAATTAGCAACATTAAAATAGCTACAATGGATGCCACATTAGTTTGACCTAAATTGTTAGGGTCAGTACAACACAATGCAAAATCCTAACGTATTTTAATAATAATTGGTTTAAAAACCGGAAATTGATTACTATTGCGTTTATGCATCGAACTACTGTCAATAAATTCAGAACACTGTAGTGGAATTTATTTACAACAGAAATTCTTTTATTATGCTTGTTGGGTTATTTGATAAAACGTACTTTCAAATTAAATCACGTACGAATTGAATTCATGATCCAAACTTATTATTATTACAAGATGCATTAAACCACGGACCTTCTCCTTTGTGGTTTTATAAATAAGTACAGAGTTAATCTTGTTATTCGCGATTGCGTGACTATGTAAAGCTGACTTCTGTCTTGTAATTAGAACGATCATCGTGTATTTTAATTTCGTCTGTGCAAAGCAGCGCGCAAGGAAATGAGAAGGAAGTGCCTTAATTTTAATTGCCCAAACCTAAGCAGTGTAGCTGTAAGGTGAATTTCGTCATAAGATCATTTCTAAAGTTCCCCACTAAGAATATAAACGTTGGTAAATTACTTCCGTAGATTTATAAAATAATTTTGACTTACACTTCACTGAGATCTAACTACCGACCATTTGTCTAAATTTCAAGATTTATAATTTATGGGTTACATTAGAATATAAACAGCTTTACTTTAAGGATTTTTGCACAACTGGTCAACAAACATGTTATGGAGCTTTTCAACATTATGGAGTTTCCTAGCAACTACTTCGAGCTTAAACGACTTTAAACCTCTAATTCCTTCGGCGAAAAATATCGATCTTGCTGCTTCATCTTCGTCGTAGATTCCTCAACACAAACAAATAAATAAATTTCATAACTGACTGTTGTTTCTGCATCCCTAACCAAAAATAATAATAACTGTATTTACTGGTTCTTATACTGCCTGTTAAGTAAACTTGAAGCTACGACTTTACGGTCGTTTATTCAACCCCGTTTCGTTTTGGCGTATCTCGTGTTTCAGGCAACATTTCATTAATTCTATCTCGGAAGAACAATTTGCTCAAACAGTTGTATATTTACAGAGTGCCTTTGTCCCCTAAGAATAAAGTTTATATCAGTCCATCTATTACTTTGGCAAGCGTTTTTACGGGCCAGAACTAGTGACCCCAGCGGTTTCCTCGACTCCACAGCTTTAAAAAATCTAAAATATGCACCCGCAGTATTCCGGCGAGTAGTTTACTAAACTTTTATGAACGCTATTTTATTCCAGACTGGTTCCGTTAGTATTTATGGCTTTAACCATCGGACATTGTTGTTTCGGATGCAATCGCAGTCATTCCTGAAAAATAGTAAATAAAGTAGTGGTGGAAGGCAACACATTATACACATATTATTATGAATATACATATAAGTTACAGGAAAATTTTAGTTTTGTAAAAATTTTGACTATTGGCAAAATGTAAGTTAACCTACAGTAATGTTATTGTAGTTTTCATTTTGCATTAGAAGATTTTAAACCGGCACAAGAATTCTAACCGTACTGCAGCTTTGTCATAGGCGACACGTGATATTCCTTTGTCTATATTAACCAAAATTAAGTTAATTGAACAGGTCTGAAAAATAATTGCGTGATAACTTCCATACTCTTCCTTGGGCTGAACAACTACAATGTGTAACAGTCTTGGAATTGAACTGATTTTAAGAATAATCAAAGTATGTGCTATATTCTTAAAGGATAGTAGTTTGTAATAGGGTGCTAAAATGTTATTACATTAAGTTCAATATACAGTGCTTCCCAAAAGTAACGGATAAATTCTATAAAATCGTTAAGAAAAATATTTCATAAAAATATTCGGACACGTCGATTTTTATTTTTAAATTATCATTTAGAGATGTAATATTCAACCCCCCACCACTCAACCCCTAAGCCCTAGCAACTCCAACTTTAAAATTTCAAATAGCAAAGTACCCCTTATGATACCTCATCTGGTAGCTTTCTTTATGCTGAATACAACAAAAAAAAGCTTTTCAAAATCGGCTGATAAATAACGGGGATATTTGCCAAAATGTATTCAAATGAAAGTTCCATTATTCGAGCAGGCGTTGATACGGTTGTAGCAATGAGTGATAAAAACAATTGAAATTTATCGTTCTCATAAGGGGTACTTTGCTATTTGAAATTTTAAAGTTGGAGTTGCTACGATTTAGGGATTGGGGGTGGGGGGTTGAAAATTACATCCCTAAATGACAATTTAAAAATAAAAATCGACGTGTCCGAGCATTTTTATGAAATATTTTTCTCTACGATTTTATAGAACTTATCCGTTACTTTTGGGAAGCACTGTATTGTAAGTTCAAGTATCTGTTAGCCAATGTTTTCCCTACTTTGGCAATATTATTATCATACATCTTTATGAATGCAGTTACGATGACAATAGTAAAAGTTTATTTTTGCTAAGGCACTTTAGTAACTCTCTAAGGTAAGCACGTAAAATATTCAGAGGTATAATTTTACAAGTCTATCATAAATTAGTTAGCACTATTATTAATTGTTACTTAACTAGGGCTATATATTATCGTGTTTGTACCTTACCGCTAATGAGAAACATGTGGAAGAGAAGAGGCCGATGCCCAGCAGTGGGACGAAAAGACTGCCAATGAGTGAATGAGATCTACTATCGTGGAAACATTATTAATACATCTGTCGCAACCCCACACCCACATTGTGTGCCATAACTGCCATATGTTCATATTTTCCTAGAAAACATCTGAAAGTTACTATATTTTTAAGTTTATCAAATTTCCTGAGACACTCAAAACTACGCTACTAATGCTTTGAAATTTCCAATTAATGATCAAAATACATACACAACCTGACAAATAACAAAGGATTTTCATTCTACCAATATCGCTTCCTTCCACATTTTATCAGGTTTCGGCTTTTTCTTACAGAAACGAGGCACAATATAATACAATTCTAGCGTATGTCATATTGTTACGCGGTAAATTGTATTAAAAATGAAAAAAGAATTTTCAAATTGCTTAGAAACTTACTTTCCCAGTTAATACTTTATGAAATTGTTATGTGACGCAAATGTTTTTCATTGTTTGAACTATCTTAGAACTTACATTTACATAAATATTACGGCGGTCAACTTGTCAATTTACTTAGTGTAAATTAGTAGTGCGCTGGTGTTGTCCAGTGGTCAGAGCAATGGACTCTGGTGCGGAAGGTCGGGAGTTCAAACCCCAGACTCGATGCCTGGCGGGTGGTCTACCCAATCGCTTTAAATAAATGGGTACCTGCGTTCGAATAAACAATGGGTTATAATAAGGTTGTCTAATGTGTGATGTTTATTATTATTAAATTCGTAGCAATAGGTAACGCATGCGTTTTTGTACATTTCAACACCTATGGTGGCCTATAAAGCTGGTATTCAAATATATTTAATTACCATTTACCATTATTGTTTAAATAAATATACAGATTTTAATTCAAGTATAATGGTTTTACCAATTGATCAAATTTAAAATGTGACTGGCAACATCTATGTCGATGGATATTTATTAAACGTAAAATATTAAATTCCTCCATTTGTAACATTTTAGCTTATGTTAGAGGATATATGGCAACGTAGCAATTCGAAAAAAATTCTGTTTAAACTACGGCAGTTAAGAAAATCTAACCGAAAATGTAGAATATATGAACACCTTCCTATAAACAGAGTTTTAAATTATTTAAAATCGTGAGGAACGGATCTAATCAGATCAACATTCCTAGATACAATTTTTAGTTATTTCTAAAATAATAAGTTTCATTCATTGAAGTTCGACTTATAAAGACTTTTGTTGTTTTAAATAATATGTTGTGCGTAAATTGTTATATTACAAAAGAGAACCTGTACAAAAGAAACACAAATAATTACAGTTTAAATTAGTAAAAAGCACATTTTTTATCAGATTTTTACTTACAATAATAGCTGACTCTAATAACACAGTTTACAACAACAAAGAACAAAGAAACCATTTTGTACGATTGTTGCCTAGAACATCCCGATGTGCACCCCATCATTGTTTAAACAGACATTAACTCTGAACTTCATATTTTCAAATATGGATACCAATTGTCTGGGTGTGATTTTATTCATGACATTTAATTTGGCTTCTTGCATCTCCTTAGCTGTGTATAAAGGATTTACACACGCTAAGTTTTAGTATGTTTAAACATAAAGCAGTCTGAAGATGTTAAGTCGGACGAACGCAATGGCCAACCATCTCTGTTTATTATTCTATTATCAAAAATGTTCTTTAGTAAATCAGTGTCGCACCTGTTGTGCGAGCTGTTGCACCATCTTAAGAAGCCAAGCTGAAGATCATCATCGTGGCATTGATCGACCAACTATCTTAAAAATAGTAACTGGAACAGACGGCAATGTGGTTCTAAAACATTGACATCGCAATCCAAAACTTGATTTTAAGGGGATGCTCTCTGATAGTATGAGAATTTTCAGTTGCCCACTTAAAATAGTTTTGGGAGTTTATGCATCCTTCATCTCTAAAAAATATCGCATCTAAAATGCCATTATTTTCGAGACTTTCATTAAACCTTGTACAATATTGCCGACTTTTACATTTTGTATGGGTGTATAAGCAGTACTTTTTTCCAATCCTCTAATACGAACCATATGGAAAATCTACATTGTCAATGTTGACTAACTCAGTTACAGAACATACTCATTACGTGTTTGACGAAACTGTTGCGAGTTGCATCCATCCGCTATTGAATATCCTATGCAGTGTCTTCCGTAAGCACAGATCACCGCTTTTTAGCTTTCGATAACAAATGCTCTTTGTTTTATGTTATAGGTAATTAACACGATATACATTTCATGGCGGAGTGCTTCGTTGGGGAGTTGCGAATTGCTTCTGGAACTAATTGAAGCAAGAACGATACAGATAAACTAAAATTACACGTTTGGTATCCATATTCAAATTAAATCTTGATAATAATAAAACTAAATCACGTCTTCTTCAATCATGTCTAACTTTATTCCTACGTATGATATAAATATTACCAGAAGTGTTAGAAGAAAGTGCTAGAAATAGTGCTTTGAGTGGGCAACGCACGATCTATATTTATCTAATATTACAAATCGAAGTAAGAACAAGTATAATTCAAGACAATTGCGAAATACATATTAGGATTAGGAAGAAAGGGAGATTTACAACAGTTTGCTAAATTTATTGGTACTGTGTTATAAATAACAAAATTAACTGTCATAAAACGCGCTTAGTATAGTAAGATAAACAGTCACGTAGGTTACTTTAAAAAAATCAGTTCCCGGTATACAATACCAATAACATAAACGTAGAAGTTTATTTATAAATATTAGCGTATTTGCAATAACATAGTAAATGAAATCCCCAAATAGAATATTCCATAAGATATTTTGTTCTGAACTACCCCAACCAGCTACTGCTACTATGTACTACGGTTCTAGGAAAGTTCACCGACTGCAATTCACCGACGGAAATTTCACCGATAACAAATCACCGACTGGAAAATTCACCGACTGGTAAATTTGTCGCATGGAAAATTCACCGACTCGCAATTCGTCGAAAGGAAAATTCACCCTTTTTACAATTGATCGCTGACGATTTATTTATTAAAAACCATGAAACGTAGAAAACTGTTTTAAGCTCATTTATTTATTTCGCATCATAAAGTATTGTCAATATCTCTAAAAAATTGAAATGTGCTGATTTTGAATTAATTTTCCTGAAAATGATAATGATGCAATTTCGAATAAAACACATTTTATTTAAATCATTTAAATGAAAAATATTTTATTTATTTTATTTAATACCTAATCTTTATTTTTTCATCTCTATCATTCATACTACCGTCCCCCCCCGAACCGCTTTCGCATTACTTCAGGGGGGTGCGGACGTCCCTTACATACTAAACATTCAAGCAACATGCACCCTAAACTTCACTAAGCGAAATGCGGTCGCCCCAGTCGGGATTCGATCGCCCCAACGGAGCGACTGCATTTGCTGTGACCTCGAGTGGCCAGTGCGTTCTCGCACTAGACCACCGAGGTCCCTTTAATACCTAACCTAACCTAACCTAGCCTTAAAACAGTTTTCTAAATTGAGGAGGCCTACATCAGGAAATGGATTGAAGAAGGCTGAAAAGAAAGAAAGATCAATTGTAGAATCGGTGAATTTTCCTTTCAACGAATTGCGAGTCGCTGAATTTTCCATGGGATAAATTTACCGGTCGGTGAATTTTCCAGTCGGTGAATTTCCCAGTCGGTTAATTTTCCAGTCGGTGAATTGTTGTCGGTGAACTTTCCGTCGGTGAATTGCAGTCGGTGAACTTTCCGATACTACCATGTACTACGGTTACAATACTTTAAACATAATTTAAAGAAAAAGTATCGTAGTTATCACCATAATAATCCAATCAACTCTATAATTGACCTTCCACCTCTGAAAAATTCATGTTTCTTTCTCATTCTGTTGGTTCCGAATTAAATCAAGATTATTGCAGTTGATATCGTATATAGAATTATATATACATGACGATAATTTGCGGGAATTTAACTTTGCGACGAAGTTTCTGAAGCGGAATCGAATGTAATTTCCGCTTAAAACCGCTTTAAGTAACAGCAACTGAATGTTGCATTAAAATGTAAAATGCAACTTGATTTAATTTTGGTGCAGCCATCTGTAAATTTAGCTTACAGTGCAGGTTTTATTTTAAAACGCTGGATGTATTCCTTTTTTAAATTTAAGTTTCTACAAAAATTTCCTGAACAAATTGAGTTTATTGGTATTAATGTAAGTTTCTTGAGCAATTAAGATCTCCCGAGAGTAGCAAAGAAGAGTTAACTACATTTGTTCCACATAATGGAACGTGCACCGGTTCTTTTACGTGAAGTCTGGGTATTATAACTGCATTAGCAACTTATAATGACTACTTCGTGTGAACATGTGTGTGCAGCCAAATTTTACACTTAAGCTCTATTTTACTTAGTTATAATCATACTGAAATAATAATAATTCCTTTACGTGCATTGGAATTTTTATAGTTATTACGAATTTTAAAAAGTGCGAAATCTCTCGGCTATCCTTATCCGATTAATGCGTCAATTATATATAAACATAAGTAACTATGTATCTTATATAAGTATCCCTATATAAGAGAGAAATGCAGTACTCTGATATAACAGTGGTGCTCTTCGACTTCGGTCGCTGTCTATCATTATAACTTACGATTACTAATTGAACTGATAAATTATTCATGTTAACTTAGGATATGTACATATATATATATATATATTGCTCTGTAATTTATTAATTAAATTAATAAATATAATTGATGAAATCGTTGGGCGCCAAATTTTGAATTCATTCAAAATTAATAAATCTAAATTAACATACAAAAGCATATAAATTGACTCTAATTCTCAGGTAAAAGTGAATACGTGGCTTCCCTAATTTAGATAGGTTTATATGAATCAAATCTAACATATTATATCATCAGTACATAAATAACTTTTGAACTTATCTTGAGAATCCAGTCCCTTTTGCTCTACGGTAGTCACCAATTCTTCGAAAACGCTGCAGCTGCAATTTTATTTTGACAAGTTCAGTTCCATCGTATCGGCCGGATTTAGTTGAATTTAGTGATGTCAGCTTCCAGTACACAAATCCAACGCTTAGTGGAATAATTTTCAGAAGCACAGTATTAATTATACTCAAATGTTCCAATTTAATTACGGTAAGTTCTTTTTCATACTATAGTTTAATTATTTTCAATAAGTGAATACGTAGAATTTTATTTTATTCTTATTTCTTTTCAGTTAAAATTTTCCAAAGAAAACACACTTTGATTACTTTAAATAAGGTAACTTCTTTATTATTAGAAAACACTTTAATTATAATCACTTAACTTCTATTTACGTTGTACAATTAACTTGTTGACATTATGTAAACAAAGTAACTTAACCTCACTTTTGAAGTTTGAGTTATCACATTAATTTTGCATTACAATTTAATTTGGGCGCTGCTTAAAATTGCGTGCATTCATTTCGCTGGCCATTTAGGTACTGAAGCAATTATTTTCTGCCAGACACCTCTGAAATTCTGACAAAATCGAATCGTCGCCAGGTAACACAATAAACAGACGACTGGAATTTCCAAAACAAAAGCTAATGAAGCGTCAATAAATAAATTTAAAATTATTGATAAAAAGCTTATGCCTAAAGTTATTACAAAACTAATTTCAGATTCATATTCCTTGAATTTTTATCAACAAATAGACATCTCACAAGCCTATAATTGAAATTAGCAAAATTTTACAGTTTTTAAAATATTGTTAATTATACAAATGTGACTCCAAAATCTAACAAAAACACACTTAACACAATTCCTAAATTACAATACATGTTAAACAACCCACAAACGTCCCATAAATCCAAATTATACAAGGTAAACGACAAAATACTACCTCATAACCTTGAAACTTAGAAATTCAATTAAACACAAATATTTTCTCATAAACAACCTAAATCAGCAAACAAACCTAACAAAAACCTTCCTAGGTACAATCTTCAACTAAATTGGCTTACACAAAACATGTTGTAGTCAAATTATATACAATTAAATTATTTACATAAATTAATTACTATTATTGAATTATAGGGCTCCGAAACATCTCAAAGAGATCCCCAACGTCGACCCAAACAAGTAACAAAACATCCCACAGGATTATAAATCGTCAAACACTACCAAATCATACATGGCGTAACAGAATTCCTAAATTGAAGCATCGTAAACAGTATCGGAGACATATTTTACCACAAACAGGTTTATAAAGACTTTTTAAACTATAATATTTCATTAATTATTATTAATTAGGACATAAATAATCTACCTAAACTACATTTCAGGTGAACATAAGGAGATTAACATAATAAATATCCTTTTTACATACACTCAAGACCTTCCGATGACATTCTTTGTTTAGTTTAATGAATTATAAAGA